>KZ063736.1:7158-19998 GCA_002091835.1 Anopheles maculatus
GTTAAGAGCAGCTAATTTTAAAGCGCAATACGTGATACCATGCAAAACCATTGAAGTTTTATGGGAGCACTGATGAAGACTACAAAATCTTAAGAAGGGGGGGGTACGGTCTACTCCGTCGATTTGTCATTTGTCTTGGAAGGGAGACAAGAAGATGGTACGGACCTTTTGGTGGTAGTAGTGGACCAGTACCGGGAAGGAACAACAGTGGCCGTTGAACTATGCCGAACTGGCTAACTATTGGGAAGGAGTGGAACGGGCTGATGGTCAAGCCGAACAAACCATGTCCTGGGAAAGGAAGGGAATGTAGCAGGTTGTTAACAGGAGGGAAGGTAGAAGGAGAGGTATGGGATGCAAGAAAGGAATGGTAACACTACACACTAGAAAGTGTCGAAATGTTGCTACCCGCCAAGGACTCCAAGTCGATTTTCTAGTTAGGTGGTTGTTATAGGAAGGTTGAAATGAATCTCTCTTCAAATGTTAAGCTGATGTCTCAAACCTTTCTTATCTTTATTCAGCCCACCCAGGGGTACAGGCTACTATGATACATGTTTCGTTAGCGATGTATACAAATTCTGTTGGGTTTTATCCCAGACACTAAGACAAGTGACTGGCTATTGCCTATCTTTAGGCGCATTAGCAATGTGCTTAGCCTGGACACGTTTTTACATTGTATATCATCTAGGCGCATACAACTATTCCTTTTCTAAACTGAACATACATAAACTGTCAAAATCCTGCAGCAATGTAAACACACAGAGCTGATGCAGTTGTGCTGAGGAGATTGTTCGAGAGGATTAAAGCACTGATTTTCGTGCCTTGCCATCTTTTCTCACTTGAAATTATAATTTGATTTAATTTTTTTCAATTTGTCACACATGATCGCTGTAAACAAACACAGCAACATCGCATTTGTGGTGACACTTCTTCAGACATTCTTAAGGGAACCCTTACATGCCTTAACGCAGTCTTGATGGTCTTAATATGTGTTATGAGTGGCTTCTTGTTATGAGATGACATACATTTAAGTCTTAAAGATAACTCTTTCAGTCCTCTTCAAAACGTTTTAGAGTTTATGAAAATAAAAACACTGTTAGGCATCATAAAAAGTCATAAAAAAAACTATTAAAATTTGGTACGCCCATGATAAAACTTTAATAAAACATGTTTGAGAGTAAAAGGCATAAGAATTGTTTCTTGGGTTTTTGGTCTTGTAACTCTGCGCCTACGAAAACAATCCGTTCACGATTAGTAAGCGCCTAAATGTAGGCAACCCGCAACACACGACCCTAATAATGCGCAGTATGTATTTACAGTCGCTGTTTTTTTTTGTGTTGCAAATCTACCAAAAGAAATCTTCATTTATGCGTAACATTTTTCCAACCATCGATATGAAATACAGATATTATCGCAAAATTCGCAAACACTTTCCCGGAAGCAAACCCCCCCGCCGGTCTGGTTTTGTGTGCATCCCAAAATTTCCGACAATATATGGGGACGTGGTAACGTGGAAAGCATTAACTATCAGTTTTCCTTCCCCGGAAAATCCATCAGCAGGTATATGAAAGGGATTTAATTTTGTATGGTGTTTTGTTTGCAGCCAAAAAACCGAGAACCGAGAAATCCTGGAAGCTTTTGCTTTTAATTTACAAAAAGTAAACTTTCCACCGAAAGGAAGGGGTTTTGCTTTGTTCCCTTTTGGTGCAGCAACATTAATTCTTGCAAATGCTGGATGCACTCTGGAGATTTTAACAACTTGCACCGTTTGCCTGAAGATGCTCGTAACGTTTAGGAGTTGGGAGGATTTGGACGTCGAAGCCTTTGCTTTTCCATTGATCCATAGTGCAAGGTTAATCCCAAGAATGCATCCAGTGTATTATCCTGATCCGATGCGAATGTAATGATTTTAAAACGCAACACTTACGGTGAAGCAAAAGCTCGGCAGGCTTAATGCCACGGTTTTGTGGTTGCTTTATCTGGACTTTATCGGGATCACCCGGCTTTATAGGTCTTGGCCGGCTCATTAGCGCAGTATGATGTGAGCAACGGTGCACGGTGTACATTACCGATATCGTTCCGTTGCAATTCATTCGCACAAGATTGATTGCTCATTGGTTCGATCGGTGCCAAAGGATGGCACCGCGAAATCCACGGGCAGTGCGGGCGAGTGCAGGTGTAAGCAGGCGTGATGGACACACCACCTACCACTGCTGCCTACGCTGGCTAATGGATTCGCATGAAATCGGAACCACTTGTAGAACGCAAACAGAGAATGCAACTGAGTAAACTTTCTTTCCAATCCCTCCGTTCGGATCGCTCACCAACGATACGGACTCGGCTGCTACGGATGGCGTGTGTACCGAGCGCAACACAGGGCACCGGGATCTCGTCCGTCCACTTTTAATGGTGTCCCGGCACGCCACAAGACGCACAGCACGAGTGACCGGCATCGCCAATCGGCACAGATCAAATCGAACCCGGTACAGTTTACCGTGGCCGATGCATCGAGAGCGAGCGAACGAGAGAGATGTCCACACCAGCGCGGTTGCGTGTGTTTTGTGTTGTCCGCGTCCATTTTTCCCTCCGCTCCGGGACGCACAGTTTGCCGTGAATCAATATTAAATCGGTGTCCGATTCATTGGAGTGTGCGCTTGATGGTGATATCTTAATGGTCCGTGGCGGAGCTTTGTGGGCAGATCTAAATGGTTCGCGTGGTGCACACACAGACACCGGCGTTGAAGGAGGTCGTCACATCTGCCACCGCCACCATCATCATCCACTGATGCATCGGCTGCATCCGGAAGACGAAGGCGCCGGAAATTGCTTTACATGCGACAGTTCTGCCTCATCACTTTGCGCAAAACACAAAAAAAAAATACAAGGAACTCTCACCCTCTAGTCTAGGTTTGTGTACTATCCCGGTTTTCTGCATTAATTGTTTTATCCCGCCACCATTTTGCGCTCTGAGTGATAGTGTTAGGCTTTGGGGAGACCTCGGCTGCTACTAGAACGATACCGGTGCGCACATCGCGTTCTACACACACACACACATGGACATCCCAGAGCATGCTTCACATTGAATGCTTCGGCACGAGCTGTGCTACCACCGACGGATAGCAGGAAATGAGCACCGAGTGCAGGAAGTGTTTGGCGAATCGGAGGGTTATCACAATCGCATCGTACGCCATTTACCAGTCCCTGTTATCGTGACCTTTTCTGATGCGTTATAGCAAGCCCCAAGATAGTCCGGGATGGGTGGACCAATTAAAATGGAGGACATTTGCAAAGACCGGTTTTGCCTGGCCGCTTCACCAGTGCGTCTGAGATGCTTGGCAGCACTTGTTTGACCATTATTATTGCGTTGAGTTTTCGCTGGAAGAGTTGGTTACCGTGGGCGCCATTAATTAGCTGAAATAAACTTGAAACTTGATTTTCCGAGGCATCAATACTCGGTAATCCTGAGTGCACATGGAGATTTAGCGAACATCTTGAAGAAAAAACATTTGTTTAAGTTGGACGATTCTGCAGCTACAATATGCAAGAAAACCTCACAACGATACCGGACACAAAACTTTCGTCTAACTTGATGAAGTCCGAAGCTTCACGCGTGCATGAAGTCTCTGGAATCCTAAGAGACCACGGGCAGATTTTGCGAATAGCTTTGAGGACTTTCAACTAGAAACTAAGCTGGCCGTGTCCGAAGCTACGCTGAACATGGAAACCACCAAGGAAGGAATACACAAAACTCTCGTCGAACTTCTACGAGTCCGAAGCTCCTACATGCATTAAATCTCTGAGTTCCTAAGAGAATACACTCAAACCTTGCGAAATACTTGAAAGAAAAGCAACATTCGCCAAAGTACATAAAATCTCAAAGAACCTAAGAGACCACACACAGATCTTGCAAATATCTTTGAGACCGTTATACGGTAGACTAAGTTCGTGGAGTTTGGGGCGGTCCGGTGGTGTATAGGATAGCGGCGCCGGTCTTCACACGGCAGGACCGGGGTTCGAATCCCGGCGGACCGCCTCCCCGTACGCCAGGACTGACTATCCAGCTACGGGTATAACTAAGTCACAGAAAGCTAGCAATTGCTAGCAGGCCAAGACCTACAGAGGTTGTAGTGCCAGAGAAGAAGAAGTTCGTGGAGTCCGAAGCTTCCACAGACATAAAATATCAGAGATCCTGAGAGACCCAAGTTTTCGTCTAACTTCGTGGAGTCTGAAGTTTTTAGAGTACATAAAACCTCCGCGATCCTAAGACACTAAAGATCTCTCGAATTTCGTGGATTCTGTAGCTGCTACACACCTACGATCTCAAAGATACTATGAGCTCACATGCACATTTTACAAATATGTTGAAGAATGCAGAAACCTCGACTAACTGCTCGTAGTCGGAAGCTTCTACATACATCCTAAAAAAAAATCGCAACACATAAACCTCTCGTGTAAAGTTAAGTCAGCATGTACCCATGAATACTGGAGATTCCAAGAGCACTTGCATAGGTTAAGAAAATCTTGCAGGACGCTACCAGTTCACCACAGATATCTATTCAGGGTTTTCAAATGTTTGTATAATCCCTGTGGCCAGAAACTCACTTGTTGCCATTTTTACAAGAACATCTCTTATTTAGTTTATATTTTTGTATTCCTCAGATTGAAGTCAGTTGTTTGAAATTCTTGGACAGCCTAACGTTAGTTGGCCAAGAAATCATGGATATCTTGAGAATGTCCGACAGAACCTTTGAACTTCGAGTTACCCTCTAGCTTGTTTACTCGACGTTCCATACACTTGTACGATTTCCGAGGTTTGACATTCGGAGAAACTACCGGATAACGGAACTCGCTGTTGATTTAGTGTTTCGAAAGACATTAGAATACCAACTTCGTTTGCTACAAGGAAGCACAAGCAAACGATTGTTTTGCGTACAGCGTACACGCTCATTGAATTACCAAGAAATGCGACACCCGATGTCAGGGTTTCCCCGTTCGTGGCGTGTTCAATTATTGATGCACCAACTAATCACCAGATAAGCATGGCGAAACTTGTTTACCAAGGAAAAGTCGGTCTCGAAAAACAAGCGACTGTTGGGTGAGTTGTGTCCCAAGAAAGACGTGCCCCAAAAATCATAACAGGCGAATTACACAATTACGGGACGGAGGGGGGTACCACAATGAAAGGTGTACGTACGTATTTGTGGATATGTGTGTATGGTGAAGATGAAGTTGAAAATCCTCGGCAGATCTCGCCTCAGTGGGTGTCTGCCTGGGAGGGGAGATATGGCGCCTTCTTCTTTCTTGGCCTAACGACCTCTTAGGTCATGCCTGCCATTTTTGGCTAACTAGACTTATTGTTACCTCATAATAGTTGGATAGTCAGTCCTCACTATGGGGGAACGGCCCAGATGAGACTTGAACCCCGGTCCTGCCGTGCATCTATCTACCCTCACCGGAGCCTGACGAGTCTAATTCGCGCCACAAATCAAGATCAATTATTCCCACCTTAGCATCTTCCTGGGACAGATTTGGATATAGCCCATGTCTCAGAGGAGTATGTGAGTACTGAGACTATAAAGGTTCTGTACAGTCCCAGCTTTGTCCGTCGCGACAGGTATTTTGAGTGGAGAAGTTTCCTCGGGCTGTAGTATGACCGGTTGGCAGCCAGCACCCTTACGCGCAACTCAACGTCCATGTTGTTGTCGGTGCTGACTTTTGACCCCAGATAGGTGAAGTGGCGAATGTTGCTTTTCTTTCAAGTATTTCGCAAGGTTTGAGTGTATTCTCTTAGGAACTCAGAGATTTAATGCATGTAGGAGCTTCGGACTCGTAGAAGTTCGACGAGAGTTTTGTGTATTCCTTCCTTGGTGGTTTCCATGTTCAGCGTAGCTTCGGACACGGCCAGCTTAGTTTCTAGTTGAAAGTCCTCAAAGCTATTCGCAAAATCTGCCCGTGGTCTCTTAGGATTCCAGAGACTTCATGCACGCGTGAAGCTTCGGACTTCATCAAGTTAGACGAAAGTTTTGTGTCCGGTATCGTTGTGAGGTTTTCTTGCATATTGTAGCTGCAGAATCGTCCAACTTAAACAAATGTTTTTTCTTCAAGATGTTCGCTAAATCTCCATGTGCACTCAGGATTACCGAGTATTGATGCCTCGGAAAATCAAGTTTCAAGTTTATTTCAGCTAATTAATGGCGCCCACGGTAACCAACTCTTCCAGCGAAAACTCAACGCAATAATAATGGTCAAACAAGTGCTGCCAAGCATCTCAGACGCACTGGTGAAGCGGCCAGGCAAAACCGGTCTTTGCAAATGTCCTCCATTTTAATTGGTCCACCCATCCCGGACTATCTTGGGGCTTGCTATAACGCATCAGAAAAGGTCACGATAACAGGGACTGGTAAATGGCGTACGATGCGATTGTGATAACCCTCCGATTCGCCAAACACTTCCTGCACTCGGTGCTCATTTCCTGCTATCCGTCGGTGGTAGCACAGCTCGTGCCGAAGCATTCAATGTGAAGCATGCTCTGGGATGTCCATGTGTGTGTGTGTGTAGAACGCGATGTGCGCACCGGTATCGTTCTAGTAGCAGCCGAGGTCTCCCCAAAGCCTAACACTATCACTCAGAGCGCAAAATGGTGGCGGGATAAAACAATTAATGCAGAAAACCGGGATAGTACACAAACCTAGACTAGAGGGTGAGAGTTCCTTGTATTTTTTTTTTGTGTTTTGCGCAAAGTGATGAGGCAGAACTGTCGCATGTAAAGCAATTTCCGGCGCCTTCGTCTTCCGGATGCAGCCGATGCATCAGTGGATGATGATGGTGGCGGTGGCAGATGTGACGACCTCCTTCAACGCCGGTGTCTGTGTGTGCACCACGCGAACCATTTAGATCTGCCCACAAAGCTCCGCCACGGACCATTAAGATATCACCATCAAGCGCACACTCCAATGAATCGGACACCGATTTAATATTGATTCACGGCAAACTGTGCGTCCCGGAGCGGAGGGAAAAATGGACGCGGACAACACAAAACACACGCAACCGCGCTGGTGTGGACATCTCTCTCGTTCGCTCGCTCTCGATGCATCGGCCACGGTAAACTGTACCGGGTTCGATTTGATCTGTGCCGATTGGCGATGCCGGTCACTCGTGCTGTGCGTCTTGTGGCGTGCCGGGACACCATTAAAAGTGGACGGACGAGATCCCGGTGCCCTGTGTTGCGCTCGGTACACACGCCATCCGTAGCAGCCGAGTCCGTATCGTTGGTGAGCGATCCGAACGGAGGGATTGGAAAGAAAGTTTACTCAGTTGCATTCTCTGTTTGCGTTCTACAAGTGGTTCCGATTTCATGCGAATCCATTAGCCAGCGTAGGCAGCAGTGGTAGGTGGTGTGTCCATCACGCCTGCTTACACCTGCACTCGCCCGCACTGCCCGTGGATTTCGCGGTGCCATCCTTTGGCACCGATCGAACCAATGAGCAATCAATCTTGTGCGAATGAATTGCAACGGAACGATATCGGTAATGTACACCGTGCACCGTTGCTCACATCATACTGCGCTAATGAGCCGGCCAAGACCTATAAAGCCGGGTGATCCCGATAAAGTCCAGATAAAGCAACCACAAAACCGTGGCATTAAGCCTGCCGAGCTTTTGCTTCACCGTAAGTGTTGCGTTTTAAAATCATTACATTCGCATCGGATCAGGATAATACACTGGATGCATTCTTGGGATTAACCTTGCACTATGGATCAATGGAAAAGCAAAGGCTTCGACGTCCAAATCCTCCTAACTCCTAAACGTTACGAGCATCTTCAGGCAAACAGTGCAAGTTGTTAAAATCTCCAGAGTGCATCCAGCATTTGCAAGAATTAATGTTGCTGCACCAAAAGGGAACAAAGCAAAACCCCTTCCTTTCGGTGGAAAGTTTACTTTTTGTAAATTAAAAGCAAAAGCTTCCAGGATTTCTCGGTTCTCGGTTTTTTGGCTGCAAACAATACACCATACAAAATTAAATCCCTTTCATATACCTGCTGATGGATTTTCCGGGGAAGGAAAATTGATAGTTAATGCTTTCCACGTTACCACGTCCCCATATATTGCCGGAAATTTTGGGATGCACACAAAACCAGACTCGGTTCTCGGTTTTTTGGCTGCAAACAATACACCATACAAAATTAAATCCCTTTCATATACCTGCTGATGGATTTTCCGGGGAAGGAAAATTGATAGTTAATGCTTTCCACGTTACCACGTCCCCATATATTGTCGGAAATTTTGGGATGCACACAAAACCAGACCGGCGGGGGGGGTTGCTTCCGGGAAAGTGTTTGCGAATTTTGCGATAATATCTGTATTTCATATCGATGGTTGGAAAAATGTAACGCATAAATGAAGATTTCTTTTGGTAGATTTGCAAAATAAAAAAAAACAGCGACTGTAAATACATACTGCGCATTATTAGGGTCGTGTGTTGCGGGTTGCCTACATTTAGGCGCTTACTAATCGTGAACGGATTGTTTTCGTAGGCGCAGAGTTACAAGACCAAAAACCCAAGAAACAATTCTTATGCCTTTTACTCTCAAACATGTTTTCTTAAAGTTTTATCATGGGCGTACCAAATTTAAATAGTTTTTTATGACTTTTTATGATGCCTAACAGTGTTTATATTTTAATAAACTCTAAAACGTTTTGAAGAGGACTGAAAGAGTTATCCTTACGACTTAAATGTATGCCCACTCATAACAAGAAGCCACTCATAACACATATTAAGACCATCAAGACTGCATTAAGGCATGTAAGGGTTCCCTTAAGATTGTCTGAAGAAGTGTCACCACAAATGCGATGTTGCTGTGTTTGTTTACAGCGATCATGTGTGACAAATTGAAAAAAATTAAATCAAATTATAATTTCAAGTGAGAAAAGATGGCAAGGCACGAAAATCAGTGCTTTAATCCTCTCGAACAATCTCCTCAGCACAACTGCATCAGCTCTGTGTGTTTACATTGCTGCAGGATTTTGACAGTTCATGTATGTTCCGTTTAGAAAAGGAATAGTTGTTTGCGCCTAGATGATATACAATGTAAAAACGTGTCCAGGCTAAGCACATTGCTAATGCGCCTAAAGATAGGCAATAGCCAGACGCTTGTCTTGGTGTCTGGGATAAAACCCAACAGAATTTGTATACATCACTAACGAAACATGTATCATAGTAGCCTGTACCCCTGGGTGGACTGAATAAAGATAAGAAAGGTTTGAGACATCAGCTTAACATTTGAAGAGAGATTCATTTCAACCTTCCTATAACCACCTAACTAGAAAATCGACTTGGAGTCCTTAGCAGGTAGCAACATTTCGACATTTTCTAGTGTGTAGTGTTACCATTCCTTTCTTGCACCCCTTACCTCCCCTTCTAAATTCCCTCCTGTTAGCGACCAGTTCGGCACTGCCCAACGGTCTGCTACATTCCCTTCCTTTCCCAGGACGTGGCTTCCCAATAGTTAGCCAGTTCGGCATAGTTCAACGGCCACTGTTGTTCCTTCCCGGTACTGGTCTACTACCACCACCAAAAGGTCCGTACCATCTTCTTGTCTCCCTTCCAAGACAAATGACAAATCGACGGAGTAGACCGTACCCCCCCCTTCTTAAGATTTTGTAGTCTTCATCAGTGCTCCCATAAAACTTCAATGGTTTTGCATGGTATCACGTATTGCGCTTTAAAATTAGCTGCTGTTAACACTGTATCTTATCATTTCATAAATATTAATTAGTTTTAAAGGGGTTTCTCTTATACTATTTTAATTCGGAAACGATCTTAAGGAGACATCCATCAAGATTTTCCGATCTTAATGCTACGGTATCCATTGCAATTGCATAATTATTGAAGCTGTTTTCAACGTTTGGTCAGCCATATTGAAATATAAATCAAGCGTGATATAATTTCATATATTAAATTGAGGACAATGAAATTATGGCAACTTACTTACTTACTTATCAGGCGCTACAACCGCTTCGCGGTCTTGGCCTGCTGCAACAATCCTCGATACCGCTCACGGTCTAGCGCCGTCGTCTGCCAATCCATTATCCCGGCCGTTCTGCCGGACGCATCAACGCCATCACTTTGGGCCTACCACGCATCCTCTATCCATGTGGACGGCCTAAAAGGACTTTACGGGCTGGGTCGTCCGGTGCCATTCTCATGACATGACCAGCCCACCGGAAGCGGAGCACAATAGTGAGTTCACCGTACAGCTCATAGAGCTCGTCATTGTAGTGGCTCCTCTATTGTCCTTCCACACATCCAGGGGCCAAAAATCCTTCTGAGCATCTTCCTCTCGAACGCGGCTAAGAGGGTTTCGTCAGTTTTGGACAGAGTCCATGTCTCAGAGGCGTATGTGAGTACTGGGACTATAAAGGTTCTGTACAGTCCCAGCTTTGTCCGTCGCGACAGGTATTTTGAGTGGAGAAGTTTCCTCAGGCTGTAGTATGACCGGTTGGCAGCCAGCACCCTTGCGCGCAACTCAACGTCTATGTTGTTGTCGGTGCTGACTTTTGAACCCAGATAGGTGAAGTTTTGGACGACTTCAAAGGTGCGATCACCTATCTGTATATCACCCCTGCGTAAATCAGTGTTTGTTAGCAGGGCCGCTGCTGATACCACCATCATTTTGGTTTTTGCCTCGTTGATCTCCAACCCGAGGTTCAGTGCCGCATGCTCGATCCTTTGGTAAGCTTCTGCTACATAGGAGAGCCTCAAACAAATGATGTCTATGTCATCAGCGTATGCCAAGATCTGGAGTGACTTATAGAAGATGGTCCCCGAAGTTTCCACCTCCGAGTCTCGGATGGCCCTCTCTAGCGCCAGATTGAATAGAAGGCAAGCAAGCCCGTCTCCCAGGCGCAGACCCTTGGTGGTAGCAAAGGGCCCTGAGAGTTTTCCATCCACCTTCACCTGGCATGTGATGTTGGTCATTGTCATACGTACAAGCCTGGTAAGCTTGGCCGGGATTCCAAATGAGATTTTTGGCAACTGTTTTGCATAATAAAAAATGCAATAAAGACCTTAAACACATTTTATGTTAATATTATTGTAGCGCTTTATTAAATATCGAGGTGTGATGTGAACAGAAACAGATTCCTCAAAGACATTTTAAAGTAAATGAGAGAGTAGAATACAGTTGTTTTCGTTCTCTCTCGCTTTATCCAAAGTATCAACGTTTTGATATGGTTTTAAGAAACGATCTTAACAGCATTCTGTTGATTGGATCCTTTTAGTCTTAACAGAGTTTTATTATCGTTTTATTAAAAGCATTCAAGCAATATTAGACTTAAAATTTGTCTTAACGAAATGACACCAACAGAATTGCAACAAGTATGATAAAACTTAAAATGTTTCTTGGGTTATTTACTACACAATTGTAAAAATATGTTCTGCTAATATTTTAGAATAAGTTTCAACTTATTAATCGTGAAAATTATCGAAACAACAGCGTCAAAATATCGTTTATACAGGCGCCACACCTATATAGCTTATTCTCCAAGTTTGATGACGCTACAATCTTGCTCGGATCTCATAGGATAAAGACCGCTTTCATGATAGTATTCGAATCCGAGTTTCTCCCGGTATGAAAGACCTGCGACCTTTACCATAAGACCATCGAGTCTAGCGAAATGTTTCACACGAAAAGCGATTCAAAAATAAATGCATCTCTTTGTGGTGGATCGCAGAAGATAAGTAAAGGCTTCAGAGAGGGCTTTAGCATCTCGCTAGCGTTTGCTATGGCCGCTGCAGCACATTAATCACTGCCTTTGTTTCCTTCAAAGTTAATTATAAAATTAAATGCAAAGCGAACAGATCTCCCAAAATTCAAAAAAATAAATCAATTACCAACTCACTGCGCTGACAGGTGCAGCCTGTCAAACTCATCAAAAAGCTACCCGTGGGAGGAAAATCCGACACTCGCTTTTTCCCCGCTAGTAAATCGGTGCACGAAATGTGCACCCAAACCGAATTCTGGCCACTTTTAATTGAGTGACATTAACCATGAAAAATGCAAAACCGCATATCCGCCCACCATTTCCCAGCTGGCCGGATGGGTTTGTAATGCTGGGGAAAACGGATTTTCGACGGAAAATTGTGTCCAGAAAACGCCGAAAAAGTTGGGCCTGGAAAAAGCCCCCCCCGAACGATCCGTCACTGTGAAAGGAAGATTGGATTTTGCTGGACTGCTGCATTGTTAGTTTTTTTTCTGGTTTTCCGTTCGGTTGTAGTTCTTCCACGCCCACAACATGGACGTTCTGGTGCTGGTTGGCGCCAGAAATTGGAAGGAAGTGTCATACCACCCCTTCATCAATCCATTAATGCCTGGAGCTGGTGCTGCATTGAGCAGAACCGGATCGATCATTCTCGCTAAAACTAATTGTACCAACCCGAGGCAACGACTGGCGACACTAGTAAATGGTTCGATTTCCTATTTTTATCACATCCAATCGAGTGGCCATTTTGATCCGTTTTAGAGCATTGCGTACTGGCATCCGGACCTGTCACGATGCCTTTCCATCGTGGTCACTTATCGCTCATCGAATTGGATTATGAAAAACAGATGCAGCGCAATAAAGCTACAACCGTGCCCGGCGAACCCGTATGCAGCAGCGGCTAAAAATACGCCCGCAAACCCAACGTTTGATTTGTTATCTGCGATCGGATCTTAAGAAGTGGTGGCGAGCTCGCGAAAACATCACCCGCTGATGGATGCTGCTAATGCAATTGTGAGCCGAAGCGCGTAATGCATTCTAGCAAATGAAAAGCCGGAAAAACCCAAACCCAAAACCCGCCACG
>KZ063736.1:25318-40664 GCA_002091835.1 Anopheles maculatus
TCCCTGCTTCACATACCAACCCGTACCCCTTACAGCTCGTACAGCTCGTTGAGATTTGCAAAAATAACTATATTCCCGGGGCTCGAGCGATGGTTTCAAAAGTGGATTGGCTGGGTTGGTTGATTTTTTTATTTGGTCCTCCCACCGGAAAGTATGCAATCACTAGAACACCAGTGTTCGTTGCTAATGATCTGCTGGGTAGGCGCGAGGGATTCTTGAGTGCATTTGAAGCGCGGCAGATACATTTCAACCCTACTTGATGCTCGTTGCATACCTTTGGGCGCACAAGATTCAATGCCATCGGCTCCAGCAGGTAATGCAGCTCAAATCAACTGCTTTTTAACGCGCTCTGTCGAGCAGAAATCCTATTCGACAAAGCGAGGTCACCTAGCCTTTTCCAGGAAGCTTGCAAAAGCGTCTCCCCAATCTCAGGACCGGGGTTCGGCTTAGCTTGATCGACGAGCTCGCTGTGTTTCTACAAAATACATGTTGATCTTGGTGGCAGTCTACGACTGCTAAGCGAACAAGTGTGCGTGGCCCTTCAGCGATCTTAACCAGCACAACCGTGCGATGTTACCCAAAAAACAAACAGAACCCAAAGTTTGCACCCCCGAACTGGACGCCCCCTTCAAATCGGCGGCTAAAACCTACTAAAACAAACATCATCTTCACCGTCACCAATACACCGCCGCTTGATCGGCGGTCTACTATATCGCGGAAGCGACAGGTTACGTAAACAGGCAGGCAGGGGCGAGAATGGATAAACACTCACACTCCCCTAGCCAGATACGATCACGCTGGAAGATGGGCCGGAGAAAATCCCGACCTTTTAAGTGGCGCAAAAAACCGACATGTGTGAGACTATTGTCGCAGAAAGCGGGGGCAACCTCTAAAGGTTCAGTTGGCCGGCCTCTTAGCCGACTATTCCGTAGCTATTCGAACATTTGGAAGCGTTCTACGTCCATAAAGTTCGCCATCGAGCTCTCGTGAAGTTATATCGATAAAGCAACTCAGATAGAGTTATGATGGTAGCGGAATGTCTCGTAATGTCTCCACCCCCTCCAAACAATCCGTGTTTCTAGAGCTCTATCGCACTGAGAATTCTAGAACCAAGCGTAAAGAAGTTGGAAGCATCCGAATTTAAACTACGCAAGACTATCGCAAGTAGGGCCGTCTGTACATTGCTTCCCGGTTGTGTGGTAACCTCTACAGCAGATAACTCATCCATATACACACACACACGCCAAGTGGGAACTGCGGAATGGCGTTACCATGCCTTCCTGTCTGTTGGATTCTTACTTGGGTATGTGTGTGTGTGTGTGTGTTTTTTTTCCAACCTCACTCCCTAGAAATCTCGCCTCTTATCTATCTGCTACTAATGCTTCGCATCTTCAATATCTTGCTCGCGTTCTTGGTCCAATCTTGCTCGCATCGATTCATGCGAGTCGCTTCATCAAAGAACAGATTTTCTCGTTTTAGCACAGCTCTAGGGGTAGGTCTTGTGGCTTGCGCTTGATCTTCCTTCGCTTCCCACAGTTTTACAATTACTGCCTCTTCTTTCTGTGTGTTTTTTTTTTCTGTGTGTACTCCCCCCTTTTTTCCAGATTGACGACGTTAGATTGGTCTGTTCTCTCTCGCTCTCACCCATACTTTCTCTTGCGCTATATCTTTCTCTCTCGCGCGCCCTTCTTCCATCTAGCGTCTTTCTCCCGTTTTGAGGAACCGCCACTACTTCACATTCGCAATCGGCAGATGTTGATGTGCCTCCTTGACATCCTCCTTGACAATACTCACCTACCCACCCATACCAAAAAAAAAACCCCGTACACCCCATTCGTGGCCACTGTCGACACCGCACGGGTGCGCGCGCGTTCCCGCTTCTCGGCGATGCATCAGATGACGGATGTGGTGCGGAGCGCTTATAGAGCGCTGCGATGCTATCTAGCTGCCAAACGACCGAGCCAGGACGTCAACGGTGGCAGAAGGATCGGCAATCCCGGGGGGCGGAACAAATAAAAAGAAATTGCGACAAAACCCCACTACAGGGGAGACGCACAGGATTTTCTTCGTGGAGCGACACACATGTGCAGTGACGTGCACAGCGAGACGAGTCAAGCGTATCTCTCTAGGTCGGTAAAAGCGGTACACACACGGTCGGGTCGATTGCCACTTCGTGATTTTGGCCCACCTTACAGTCTCCAACACCGCGGCCCTCCAATGTCGTGCCTTCGCCCAAGTCTCCGGACACGCGAACCTGTGAATATCCGAGGACCCGATGAATCCGCCGGAATCATTTCCAGCGAGACATTAAATAATTTCCCATCTGACAGAGGACGCACGGACACGGACTCTTCCGTGCGTCTTCCTTTTACGGGCCCGGATTAGCTCAACGATGACCCTTTTAGCACGCAACCGGGTGGTACCGGGGTCTTCGCACATTCGGGAGCTTGCATTGCCAACAAATCCGTGCCAGAACTCGTGGTGGCAGACAGCGGCGAGCTGGTGGGCTCGTTTTTATCGCTTTGTTTTGGGGCGAGTGCCTCGTTGTTGATGGACGGTATTGGATGACTTTCCAGCTCGAAAACGACAAGGTCGTACCGAACTCGTCGCTTTATGGCCAATTTCTGGACAATTCCTGTTTGGCTAGCAGAACGACGAGACGTAACGTCGCAAAAAATATAGCAATCGGCTCCCGCTCTCTCGCTTGCTCTTTCACACAGACACACACACGCACACATGTACGCACACACTTTGCATGCTGTTCCTTATTGCAAAGGACACGCAAAAGGACACAGATCACCTTCGTGCCGTTTGAACGTTTGCCGTTGGGAAGGTGTGTGGTGGGGGGTTGATTGGTGTGTGTTCGGGGCTCTCTACTGATGTTGGCACCGGAGTATGACACGCACAGGCACGCACATACACACATACAACACACGCTCGCACGCATACACTCACACACATACATGCGTCATCCGTTCGACCGGTAGCCGATGTGTGGTTCGCTGCTGCTTTGCCGTTCCTGGTTGGTGCTTGATCGTTGTGTGTTGCGGACGTGTTGCAGGTATTCGTCGTCAACAACAATAAACGCGCTAACAACGCTTGGCCAGAGGATGATGCTGGTCGATTACTATTACCAAACAAAATCGAACCAAACCTACGTAACACACAAGGAATCACTGTGTGAACATGACATACTAGAGCACCGCACACGCTATACTCTCTCGCTCGCTCGCTTGCTCTCTCTCTCTCTCTCTCGCTCTAACGCACGTTTCTCTTTTTCGCAAAACAAACCCCGGAATCGTTCTCTTGCACTCTTGCAAACGGTCGAGAGTCTTCGGGCAAACCGTTTCCTTCGGCCAAACGATACACACCACGAGGCGTGGTAGGAAAACAATAGAGAGAAAGTTTGACAGGCCGCAAAAACAGCAGGCAGGTGCGGATCGCCACTACCACCACTACTACCTGTATATAATTCGGCAAGCAAATCCGTGCAGAACGCAACGTACCTCGTCGTGCAGTCACGCACGAACGTACACACGTACGGACGCACACACACACACACACGCACGCACACAAACAAGCACACACCAGTCCGCTGTGTGGCATACGGCACAAGAGAGCAAAAAAATCGGTATAATACAAACACGATCCCGCTACGTTTGGGCGCAACCTAGTGCGGGTTATGTAAACTCATCGCAGAGGAAGTCTTGATATGACTGGAGCTGGAAGACAAACTATAAAAACGTTCCACCGACCCGATCCCGCGCGTGTACGTGTCTGCGCGCCTGTATGCGTTTCTTTGAGGTTTGCACAAGATTCGGTCTCTCTCGCTCTCGCTCTGTGTGGATCCGAGTACGACTTCCTGTCTCCTGTTTGGCTGTTTGGATGTTTGCGCACGCGTTCCACACTGTCGGTATGGAGCTGGCTGTGTACGCGCGCGTATGTGTGTATGTGTTTGCGACTCGCATCGTGGTATCTTAAGATTGGCAGGAGAGTGGAAAACACTCAAGAGAGAGAGAGAGTAGTAAAAAAAAACAGATGAAAGAAAAGCATCTTCCCGGGAAAAGATGAGCGATTGTCGGCGAACGGTAGGGGTAGGAACGGGCGTTCCCGGTGAGGAACAGGCGAGTTGCAACGGTACATGGTTACGGGGGTTTTGTTTTAGTTGTAGTTGCATCTGGTAAAGCGCCACCTGTCTGTTCTACAGCAGTAGTAGTAGAAATGATGAGCTTTCTGGGGAGCACAACACGTCTAGTCGAGTGCTGTAAATCTGGGGTTTCTGTTTCTGGAGATATCTTTGCCTGACATGCACATCTTCTTGGAAGGAGCTTTTTGGGACACCAAGAAAGAAAAAAAGCACCTCCAGCTCGTGCTCGTAATTTGAGAGGACACAATTGTCACAATTTGACAGTTGGAGAGGATCCTTGAAGCAACTCGGTTAGGATGGAAGGACCCTCCTTAGAGTTGAAATGACATTTAGCCACACTCTCTCTCCATCATTTCAACGGGTATCCTTCACTGCTTTACGTTAAAGTATTCTATGAAATGTGCGTATTGGTTTTTTAAAGCAAAATAGCTAATTATCCATGCGTTCCTGTAGTATGTACAGCATACAGCAATTGCCGATTTTGTAGCTATGGTAACGGATTTGGAAATATTATGATGTTTACCCTGGGTACGTATTGCTCATGCGCCCCTACTACAAATGCTAACCGTGTAAACCGTGTACTGTTTACATTGAGCACGGGAGACATGTTGGCAGTTGCGACTTCGTTACCCATTTCTTGCACGCACGTGTGTTGGCAAGCTTTTGCGTGGATATGCGTAGAGAGAGAATACTAGTAGCAGGTAGAGAAGTCGCTCTGCTTAATCTGGATATCTTGAGGTGTTGCGAGGTCTCGAGAAGAAGCACAAAATGTAAGGATTTGAAGCTTGAGTCTAGTATTTTACATTTAGAATTATATTTTGCACACAAAAAAAATCTCTTAAGGACCCACGCTGTAGTTCGGAAAAACGCTGGAGGCGCCCAGTACTTCACTAAAGTAGGCAACGTATAGAAAAATTTGCACTCACTTAAAAAAAACGGATCCATTCCAAACGCTAACCCAAACAGGCAGAGACACCGATACTAAGTAGATGTAGGTATTTATTGACGCATCGATTATTCACTCACTTACAAGTATTTATATAACCCTAACAGCGTTTCACATCAACAATGTGTGGAGAGTGAAAAAAGTGGTTTGTCTTTGTTTTGAAAAACCATAATATTGAAGATCAAGTTTGCACAAGGTTCTGATGGCAATAAATACATTCACAGCAACTTTTAATGTAATTTAGAATTTATCTTCTTCCCTCTTTGTCACTCCACTCGCCACGCAATGTGTCCTGTTACAATTGTTTTAATTACTTTCACTATGCATTTATATTCATCATGTTCGTGTTTGTTTGTCTTTTGCTGTATGTATATTGACTTCTAATGTTAATGGTGGTGGTTTTACTTTAGAACAGTAATGAACATTTCATCGTTAGCTGATACGTTTGCTCACCAAATTCACTTGTATTGGTTGCCTAACCGTAATCGCCTATCGCGTGTCACCTAGCACTCAGCTCACAGAAGCAGAACAGTCGCAGTTTTGCTCACTAGTCCTTTAGGCTCAATCCCTAGCAAATCAATCTAAGCCATTTATTACAACTTTTCTTCAAAACGAAAGAATACTTTGACCTGATGCTCCTGAATAACGAATGTTATAACCACGTGTTACTTGTTATAAATGATAAATGCTACGATCATTTCTTTTTCAGTAAGTTATCACGTACCACATCTTGAGCTTCACGCACTTTCGCATCAGTCGATCTTTGTTGAAGCATAAACCAAACTGCAAACATCAAATCCCGATTGCGCTGATGTACGGCAAACTGATCCTTTGCTTTGATTCACACCCACACACCAGTCCTGCCACCTATTTGTACTGCTAAAACCAAAACACACAAAACGACCAGCTCTTACAATATGATGCGTCCGACATGACATATTGCGAACAAGACAGCTAGAAAAAGGAAACACATGATGAAGTAGGGTATTAGCCTACCAGGAAGGGTGCTTATTAAAACAACATTAAACGGCCAAATCTTCCGTATAGCACCGCGCAGTAGTAGTAGTAATGGTAGTAGTAGCAGTAGTAGTAGTAATAGAAGGTACTATCCTATCCGTTACAGTCGAAACGATTAATTCGTCATCACATTCATGCAATCCCACAGAAATGTGTGTATTTTTTTGCATTCTAATTGAACTGCTAATATCGCACCTTATAAGACAATCCTTCTTCCACACAACACAATCAATAGTTTACTGTAAAATAGTTAAATACTTTAAAGAAATAAACAGCTTCATATGCTTATGCAAGGTATTTTTGCCTTATCCTATGCAATATGAATGAATGAGATTTGTATCCCAAAAAATAAAACTAGAATACTAGAACAATTGCAATTAGTTTAAACGAAAAAGGTGTTTACAATTAAAAGTGAATATTATGTTAACAATGCGCACTAAATGTATGCACCTCGCGCGCGGCAATACTTATAAATTACAAGTTACAAACATATGAGATCATAATCAAAGTAATCGAATATGAAACATATTGTACAATGATCACTTTTCTGGTATGTCAACGTACACTTTACACACACACACGCACACACATACAGACGTACACACACACATCTATACATATCCCAATTAATTACTAGTTTTAAATCCATTTAGCGCAGTATGTTGAACAAATGAGTTTGTGTTAGCTGTCATCCGCCCGGAATTGATCATGATTAGCGTGCTCTGTCCCGTGCCTTTAGTGCGGCCGCATTGAACCGATCCGAGATACCGTACAGACAGATGACCGATTCGCTGTCGATCGACGCGACCAACGTTTGCTCGCAGATCGACTTCAGATTGTCGACCGAATACCGATCGGCTAGCAGCATCAGCTCGCACAGCTGATCAACACCAACGGACCGATCGACTGGTGCACCATACAGGTAGAGTAGTAACCGGCGGAAGATAACCGGTGAAGTATCGTAAATAATTATCTTACTGCAAAGATAGAATAGGAGCATTAGACTGCGATGCGTACGTGCCACGCGCACAACCATTACCGATTAATGTCCTCCTGCATCCCGGACAGTAGCGCCTTCTTGAACCATTCGCACCGTGCTGCCACTATCACACGGTGCGCCTTGAAGCAGTGCGACTGGGCGCCCCGCATATTGCCACCCTTAGCATTACTACCATTACTACTGGTACTACTGGAAGCATTCACAGCCGTTGCGGTTTCGTTACCCACTCCACCACCTCCATTAGCACCCTTGTTGTTCGCACCGTTGAGCAATAGGCCCTCGTCCGGGCTGAAGTCACCAGACGACGATGCCGCAGTCGTCGGCGTGACCGTTTCGTGATGCTGATCCATCTGCGGCACCACTACCTCAAACTCCATGTCCGCCAGCTGGCCCGAGTGTAGCAGCTTAAGCGCATTCTTCGACAGGCTGCTGTGGGCGGCGGTCGGCGATTCGCACAGGTTTTGCACCAGATTCATCTTGACGGTGGCGTATTCGAGCTGGCGCTGACTGTTGGAACGTATGGCACTGCGCCGAGCAGCACATTCGTGCAGCAGAGCCGGATCGACGCTTCGTTTGTCTAGCAGACCCAATTCAACCAGTGCGCAGGTAAATTGTTCCTTCTGTACGAGAGTAGAGATCTGAAACGAGGAAGGAGACATTATTATTAGCAAGTGGATGCCAAGAATAATACCAGCAAGGAAAAACAACAGCTACTCACATAGAACATTGCATCGTTTAGAGCAGACTTGTGTTCGAGCAGCTTTGAAACGATTCCGTTCTGTAACGAGAAGGAAAGATAATTATTGAACAATTCTAGCGTTTCAAGGAATACAAAGTGTACGACTGCATGCGAACAGTAGAGTCATAGTCGTAGACTGTTATGGTTTCTATAAGCAAAACTCTTGTGGTTAGGCATGTTAAACGTTCTACATCTCTACACACACACATACCACTTGGCTGGTGAGAAACTTGAAGCAAAATTTAAACTCCTTCCAGCCAATCTTCTCGTCAATCGTATCGCAAAGCTCCTCCAGCTGACCGATCGCAGCCGGCACCTCCATTGCCAACTGCTCCAGATTACGCCGCACCGTTTGATGCTGATGCAGCAAGTTCATCTCGTTGAACGTGTTTTTCTTGTGTAGTAGCACCTCGAGCGCATTTGTAACACGCCCATAAATATCACGCATCTTCTTCACCTCGTACATGTACAGGAAGAACTTCAGATCAGACTCGGACGTGCTCTGGCCGAGCCGGGACTGCATGGTTGCGGCGGCGGTGGTGGTGGTGCTGGTGCGTGCATGGCTACGGGTACGGTCGGTACCGGAACGGTTTCCTGGTAGCTGTGCGAATTGGGTGCTCCGACCACATCCACCACCGCTACGATTACCGGTGGGCGAACGTCCTTGAGGTTGAACGGAGCTTTCGTGCAGCTTCTGCTGCTGTTGCTGCTGCTCTTGCTGACTGCTTTTCAGATCCTTGCAGACCTCTTCCAGGGAGAGTTTGATTTCGGAGACGGCCGATGTAAGCACCTCTAGTGCGCCGGTGATTTCTGGTACCAGATATGACACCAGATCGTTACGATCGTCCGGTGATAAGCTGCCTAGCACAAGGTTTACGTTCTGCAGCAGCTGATGCACCTGGGACAGATAGATTGGCATGCGGGTACGAACGTACTTGATGATCTCATGCCTCTGCTGCCGCGTGAAGGTTGTAGCGTCCTTAGTGAAGATGTTACAAAACTGGAGCAGCTTAACGAATGCTGTGGGGTATGGGATCCATAGGGAGATTAAAATAGAGCTGCCAACCTTACACAAACACAACACTAACCTGTGAGACACTCTTTAACTCCTTCCTTAAACACCTGGCACAGCACACAGGGACTGTGGGAGATGGTGCTCGGATTAACCATCTGTATCATGTTGTTCAATATATCGTGCAGGTCATTGATAATGTCGATTACAACTGGTAAGTATAAAAACAAGTTGAAATGCATACATCCACCTTCGCGTAAATCCCTTTCAAACTTACATTTCTTTAGCTGTATATTTCGTAAATAGTTCTTGCACGGTTCGCTCATACGGCTAAGCGGTGTCGTACTTTCGCACATATTGATCAACTGTATGCAGGTCTCCTCGTCTAGCTGTTCCGGCAAACACTCGCAGTACAGCCAGTGCAGGATCGTCGACAGCATCTTCGCCGGTATGTTGTTCAACACCGACAGGGGCGTCAGCGGTGACGATGGCGGCGTGTCGAGCGTCGTCACCGGAAACGGTGAAGGACTGCGTGCGCGGAACGGCGATGAGGGTGGTTTAAACTTCACCCGACAGCTTACCGGTACCGCGTCGGGAAAGAAGAACACGTTCCGATCGATGTGCAGGTTCGAGTCCGAACACGAAGACGTTTGATGGGCCGCCCGCTTTGGCACGTCGAGAAAGATGGAGGACGTGTTACCGCCGTCGGTACCGTTCGCATCCGTCGGCATGAGACAATTGAACGAGTTCGATATGTTGGCCGCCAGCTTCGGCGACAGGTTGTACGAGTCGAGTGACGTTGGCGGTAGGAGAAAGTTTGGATTTAGAATCGTTGGGCTGGCGTGAGCGCTCGGATGTAGGCTTGGGGTTGCGCTCGCACTCACACTGCACATCATTGCGGGTGACCCACGGCCGTACGTGTTGCTGCCGGTGCGAACGGCCCGGGCGCACGGTACCGAGGAAACCTTCATCAGTGGTGGATGAGCAGCGGCAGCTACCTGCTGTGCCTGCGCTTCGGCACACTCAAACCGACTGGCAAGATGTTGATAGGTGGAGGCCGCCGTCATACTACTGCAATCGAATCCATTCAAACGCAGAATCGGCGAGTGAACATTGTACTACAAAGGTGTAACAAGAGGGAGAGAAAGATAAGTAAACATGCGAGTAGATGATGAATGGGGCAGATATACTTACGATCACATTATCACAACTCTTGAGAGTCACATCACAGAAGTTGCCATCGTCCAGCACGGAGATCAGCGTGAACGGTTCCTCCTGCCCAACCGACTGGTCTTCCTTCACGCGCTGGCAGTGCAGCTCGCACCAGCAATCACACCGCAACGACATCTGCTCGCCCGGATTGTAATGGTTGGTGCGAAACTCGATGCTGTGCCCGGTGTACGCACCGAAAATGAGACCCGGCCCATTGGACGACAGCTCCACCACTTCGAACGTTTCGCAGCTGAACAGCACTGCCGCCGAATCATTGATCGGACAGAAGGCCGCCCCATTCAGGGTGCTCAGACGTGGATTGCTGAACTGTGAGTCCCGTGCCGCACTACTCTGGGAGTTTGTAGTCGTGTTGATGAGGTCGTTGTACCAGATAATGTCTCCCATTTCGTCCAGCCGGAACTTGATTCTGTGAGAGCAATGAGACGACGCGTTAGTGTCGAAATTGGTGGTGTTTCGGCTAAGCATCACATACCCTTCGAGACCCAGCTTCTCTGTGGTGCCTTCCAGATGCGACTCCACAATCTGAAACGGATATAGAACCATTAGCATAGCACACTCAAAACAGATGTTGCCAATCTTACCTCCCACGTCCCGATGAATCCGTACGATTCGTGAGCCGTCATGTTGTCCGGAGTAGTCGTCGACTGCTGGTGGAGTCGCAAGGCACGCGTGTACTGTGGGTTCAGTACCTGGGGTCGTATTCCTTCTTCTCCATCAAAATATGCCCACTACACAGCCGTACGTGTGTTGTTCGTCTATCGGGGGTTGGGCTGGCACAGCCAGCAATAGGAGCACGCTTACTTCGATGTGCAGCAACAGCAGCCACCCTACCAATGCACATAATTGTGTTCTGGTGGTCTCACATCACCAGCTGGCAACAGACCGTACCACGGCCTTGTCGGACATTTTTCGCATATTTGCAACCCATTAATTAGCAGAACCACATGCACAGACTGAAGAGATAGACAGGGAGAAACAGAGCGACGCGTCAAGATGTATAGGCGCTGTGGGTGGACGTATGGTAGGCTGTTATGAGCGGCTTGCAAAACAGGGAACAAAGAATATGTGCATGGGTGTATGAGTGTGTGTGTTTTTTTCTTCTTTCAACTGTGTGTGAAATGCCGTGTCTAGGTGCTTTTTTTTGGGCAGGTGCACAATATCTTTAACCTTTTCCTGCAATTAGTTTGTGCTGAGAATGGATAGCTCACAAGAAAATTGGACACTGTTTAGTAAAACAAGGATAGCCAACACGAACTTATTGCCTGGTCCTGTATGCTTTAAATCTCTACAAAAAGTTTCTTCAGTTGCAGCTAAAACGGTACACACATACACACAAACACAGAGATGCAAACATACACACCGAAAACGAACATCGTTGAAACAGTGTTTGGTGACGAAAAATCCAACATTAGGCAAAGGAATCGCTTTTCGCAGTCAATCGTCACAGCACTATCAGGATTCTTGGATGGGAGGCAACAGACACGATAGACGCGATACTACCTGCTGTTGTAATAATGCTGCTGATGCCCAATGCAACTCGGTCAACGTTCCTCTACCAGTACGGCACACCACTACCACCATCAACGCGCGCGTGTGAGACGCGTATATGCGCACAAATCGACTCTGCCTGCCATCATGCATGTGCTGGTTGATATTTGTTGCATATAACATCCCACAAGTCTTTCTTCTTTTTTTGCATTCAATTGGGTGAAGTTCCTCTTTCGGGACGTTTTTTCGCCTAAGCTCTTGTGAGGATTTTGCTACCATTTCACACACCTTTTCGCAACCACACCTGACCTATCTGTTGTATTTCCCAGAGCAGGTGTTGTAAGGGCTGCTGGTTAATATCTTTAACATTAACAGGGTCCTTGTTTCAAATGATGTACAGAATGTGTGAACTAACTCTTAAAACATATAAACGACATACTTTTTTTTAATAAAAAAAAAAGAGATAATATAAGGCTATTGTCTACCTTTCTGCACAATGATACAGAATACCTGCCATATAATCACATACGTACCACTACCAATACTAGATGAAATGGATATCAAAATATTGCCGAAGAAGAAGAATGCACTAAAAGCCACTGTTGCGTAGGGCCCATAAATGCGTCTCGCCAAAGAACACCCCTACCTGCACACAAACAACGTCAGGATGCAGCACGTTTGACAGCGTCCTAGCGACACTTGTGGGATTTATTTACGTTTCACAAGGTGGAAGGCGCCAACGCAATGGCTATGGTTGATGGTAGTGGTTGACTCATCTCTTTTCTTTCTTTTCTTTCTCTCCCTTACACACTCGTGTCGCTTAGGTGTCCTACTACCACACAAAGCACACGGGACGGCTAACAGATGGTAGCCAACGATGCACCGATTACTCACCTTTGCACATCCAGCAGATATTGCACTTTATTACAGCAACCCGCAGCAAAACCAACAGCATGCACTCAAACTAAACGGACGAAGAGCAAACATAAAATGCGCAACAAAACTGGGGTTTGCCTTTGGAACAATCTTTTGGGAAAAACCCTACCCGGACGGTAAGCGCCCGGACTGCAAACATCGACTTTCGGAGCGAATTTTCCCGTCCGTCAGCGGAGATTCTTCCAACTAGCGCACGGGCACATGCGCGGAAGTTCAACCGTCACACGAGACTTGAACTTGAGAGGGAGAGGGCTTGAGCTCCAGGGATAAACGTCATCGCTGTGGACACAAAGAAAACGAGCTGCTTCTGAGTGTTGCAGTTTGAAAATGCTACAAATTCCAATCCACTACTTGTCAAAATGTAAAGTGATATAAAAGTAGAACTATTTTCTTGGAAGCAGACAGCACGTAACGTTTCTTTAAACTATAAAGACAATGTTAATATTTATATGTAAAACGGCAGGGCAAATTGTATTTCTATAAAAAAATAATGTCACGAATAAGTTCCTAGCCGATAGCTGCAAGTGCCAGAAGTTGAGGGTGCAAATAAATAATTCTTACATATTTGTTTTACCTCACAATATCTTCTCCCTAAGCATCTCCACACAGTCATTTAAATGAAATGACAGTTTGAAACGAAATCATATATTGCAAATACTTTTCGGATGGATTCATCCTACGCTCCCTAAGTAGCTGTCGCCAGCAAACGGCGAAAAGTAAATGTAACTGCAGCCGAGCGACTAAACTGCACAGATCTAAAAATAAGACCCACATACTGTACAGTGTGAGTGGCGCTTTATTGAAGAGTGCTGCACAAATTGTGGTCGAACCTTAATGGTTTGGTGACCTTGGAGATCCTCTCCAAATTGTCCGGAAACCAGCGGAAATACCGGACAAAAAAACACTGCAGCCTCCACAAAGCGGCAACCTTCGCACGGGACATACCCCGGAAACACCATGCTTCCACAAAGCCACCGGCAGACGTCTGTGTCCCCAGCGAAAAACTATTGAACACTTATTTGCGTTTTTCATTGTTTTCAGCCTCTTTACCAACAGAAGAAGAAAAAAACACACATTAAAAGCACGTGCGTGATGTTGTTGTTTTCGCGGTTTCGGAAAATGATCAACGTTTTCTTTCGTACCTTTCCGAAGACGCGAACGCTGATGGATTGGCGGACGTAAAACATTTTGCATCGCATTACTGGTGTCTGTAGCCGGGTGGCCGCTTAATAGTTTCACACACAGATCCGTTCGAGACTTGACCGTGAGATTATTAAATCAGTAAACTTCACCGGCAATGAATGGAAATGGAAGGTTGATCGGGCCGGTTGCGCCGTTTGCTTATCAAAAGCAGCTTCCACTGGCACGTAGATCTATTTTCTTCCGCCCTGTTCGCAACACGCCACCAATTTTCGATGAGATAAAACCTCCAAACGCGCCCACAAAAAGCGTGTGCGCTGGTATCAGAAGAAATCTACTCTACCCTACCCGCTCATTAAATCGAGCGATGATTCGTGGCATAATAGCTTTCGGCGAACGTGCCCACCACACACACGCGTGCAGCCTCCACCCCCCCTCCAGATGGTGCGCACTCATCTTCACGATGAGTGGGTTGTGCTGCAGCAGCAACGCTGTCCTTCTCTCAGCCCGGTGGTAGGCACGCGATCGCGCCCGCGGTCATCATCTCATTGAACGTCTCTCGCACTCTCTTCAGCATCATCATTATTACGAGCGCTAATCACATCACGATCATCACCGTCATCACCTTCAACATCATGTTCACACCAATAAATCCACGCGGGACAATTATAACCCGTGCGTTGCGGGGTGATTGTGGCGCTAATGGTTGCGTTACCGGCACAGAAATTGAATGCATTAAGTGGGCACAAACTCCGGCTCACCCGAATGTGTCATTCGCCTCTGGTGACCTACATATCAAAGGTAAGTTTTTCTACAATGTACGACCACAAGCATAAAACTACAATTCGAATGCGTTGCTAATGGACGATTATAATTCCTTAAATTCCCCTAATTCTTGAACGTATGTGGTGAGATTCTAATAAGTGCAGACACACTTCACGAGCATCACGATATTC
Source organism: Anopheles maculatus (assembly GCA_002091835.1). Taxonomy (NCBI): domain Eukaryota; kingdom Metazoa; phylum Arthropoda; class Insecta; order Diptera; family Culicidae; genus Anopheles; species Anopheles maculatus. The sequence goes on from KZ063736.1 coordinate 39,933, forward strand.
ACTAAAACTCCAGAAACGATACATCTTCCACCTCCGTTAGGCACTCATCGTCGAATAGATCTCGCGGTGAAATCTAAAATAAAAGAAAATGAAGCATATTATTCTCATTCTTCAAATACTGCCAACCGACTCCTCCTTACCTTCATATTGCGTACATCTTCCCACCTGTAGTGTTGATAGAGGGCGATACGCTCCAGTTGTAGCAGCGACCGTAACCTATCCTTTGGATCTGGTTGAAGCAATCGCTGAAGCAAGTCGCGTCCTTCTGGCACTAACCGATCGACCGAATCCGGCAAAAGTCGCTCCGCTTTGAGCAGGCTGCTGATGGCGGTGCTAGCGTATGCGGAGGCACGTTGTGCCATCGGTGGTGACGTCGCTGCCCTTAAGTACTGTGTCGGATCCATGTTTGGGTACTGGGTGGGAAACAAAAGAACAAAACCGAAAGTATTACAAAGCTGATCCAGGAAGTAGTGCAGGAGAAGGTGCAAGAATATGCAAGGGGTTCGGACTAGAAGGCTGATTTGCTGGAGTCGCATGCCAATTTACGACAATTTACGCAATTCCACCATCATCAATTCGAAGGGGAGAGGACGAGGATCGAGCCCCCGGGCACCTCTGGTGACGGAAGCTATCACTTGTAGGCACCAGGGAGAAACAAAAAGCTACCAATATCATTGTCTGAGCAGGTCAATCCTGCTGCCAATCCGTCAGGTGAAGCGACACCAACAAAAC
>KZ063737.1:0-28785 GCA_002091835.1 Anopheles maculatus
AGTGATATTTTTTCACCTGGCTACGAGATACGTGGTGTGATGTGAAATATTGAATTGGTACAATGTTGGGAAAATTATGTAAAATAGTTTCTAGATTAAATGAATCAACGATGCCCAGATACGTACTGTACCAAAAGCTTGTTCTGTGCAGTGCTAAAGTGTTCGCTTTTCCAAGTGATTGACTGGGATTGTGGAGTGGTGGGGTGGGTGGAGATTGGCTATCGAACGCAAGTGAAAAATGGTAACAATTTTACGATGTGAATAATACCGTGTTCAAACATAAAGATTTCGTTCGTTATATTTTTTTACACAAATGTTGTACCTTTACCGAAACATCGTGCAAAACATTATGCATAGGTTGTTAAATGAGATTGCGTTTATCAAATATTTAAGAGGTGTTCCATTCGTGCAATGTTTCCTTTCGTTGTGTCCAAATGCACTTTGCAAACCGCAAATATAAATAATAGTATATAGACGCATTATAATAATACAGTTGATAGTTTTCTATCATCTGACGAATGGAAAATGAGTAATATTTAACGTGTATATTGTTCAAAGTAGAAATTTATTCAGTTTCTTAACAAAACGAATTATGTTTGCTCGTTTCAGAAAACATACGACAGTGTTAAATTAGCAAAAAAAAAAAAAAATAGTGACGGAGATATGTTACCGCTTTTGCATCACACGATGTCATGAAAATGTTCAACTTGAAGCGAAACAAAATACCTTGTGAAAGTTTTTATTTCTCGCCTCAAGTTTATAAGTGTACTTGCACTTATCGCGTCTTAGTTAGCAAGTGAAACGAGTGAACAAATACAACCCGCAAATGGAGGTTTCATCATATGCTGTGGACAGCACGAAGAGACTACACGAAGCGTCTACCTGTAAAACTGTCGATGGTAATAAAGTGACATGCTTTAAAGATTGTTCAATCAGTTCAAACATTGAAGACAGTGAAACAAACAATCGAATTATGATGACTAATCAGATGGACCGACTATCGGGGAACGTTGCCTACTATACCGCACATGTAATCGAATTCTACAAATTCCTGGCACGAAACTCTGGTGAGTATGCTCTGCTACATTATCAGGTGGGGGTGGGGTGGTGGTGTGCATTTAGGCGTGGAATTTGATCAATCTAAACTGTCGTAATTTGTTTCGCAATCTCATACTATATCACAAGCCATACGCAGCCTTAACACCTTTGTTGAGTAAAAAAGCAGTACAATAATCTGCCAATAATAGTTGTAATTCTAGTCAAACATCAGATGACTTATGATATGGATGGATACTGCCAAAAGTTTCACCATTCGAATGTTTTTTCGTTTATTTTTTCTGATTATATAATATTTCAAATATAATACACAAATACACACATTAATATAGCAATAGCTAGGTAACTTAAAAATGTAGGATTGGAAGACATCCTCTTATCACCTATGGGAAATGCTTCTCATCCCCTCGAGTAACGATAAGCGTATATTGTACCCGTATTTGGAGGACTATCACTATTAGCACATATCGAACATACAACAATCTGTACACCTTATGGCAGTGGCTACTATGGCTCGATTATAATTTTTGCAGTTTATTTCTTTTACATCTATACGTTTAGAAGATGGTACTGATTATTCTGCTACAGGGAATTAAAAGATAATCCAGGCCGTTCTACTAGAATAAAAAAAAAACAAAAGAAAATTAAAAGATCAATCAAAGAAGCCAGATATGGTACACCATGCTGATCTAAGCATCAACACAGATCAAACTGCTGTCGAACCGAATCGGTTTATGTTGAATTTTTGAACTTCTTTTTTAAACATAAACTCTGAAAAGCTTTTGAAAGTCATTACTACTGGGGTTCCTGAGGTTACGGTTCTGCTGCGTGAAAGCGGCAGGCGACACTATCGCCTTTGCCTCTTGACCGCACCTGACGAAATTTTGCACCAAGTGTAATCTAATGATGAAAACAGTTAACTGTTGTTTTCATGATCAGTATAAAACAGCTTCTTCACATAACGACCGTGGCCAAAACAAAATCAAATATCGTACATATTCCTCGGTTTTATTAGTTCTCGTGTTCGATGGTTTCTATTGAAAACAATCAGCTTAAATATAATGTGCAAGAAATATACAAAGTTAGGAGACAATTTTGTTACACAATTTTTTTATTTACTTTATGTTTTATCCTCTCTTTTAGGACGAAGACGAATGCATTTACAATGTCAAACGCTATACCGGAGAGCTTTGTGTTGCGCTGTAGTTTTTTTAATTATAAGCTCTATTTTTACAACGACAGGTAAGTTGGAAATGGTCTTATATATTACGTGAGAATAAAATTAAAGAGAAGATAAGTATGAATACTACACATTTCTACTCTATTCAAATTATCAATAGAGCATGCATATATTTATCCTTTACAGTTGAAATTCGTTTGTCGAAATTCTTGAATTAAAACAAATTTATCTTACAAACCTTTGATAATGCCAAATTCACTTATTGTGCGCATTATGGCACAACTTGCTGAGGTCTGTCGATCTCATTCAAAAAGACGCTATACGCGATCCTTTTGACTTTGTTTTACGCTTTTTGTTGGACAGTCAATTTTTCGTACATGGTGACGGTATTTGATATTCGTAGCTGCCGTGTGAAGACCGGCGCGTAAGATCTCTTATGCCACTAGATCGCCAAAGTTCAGGTTCTTGTCTTACTTATCAGGCGCTACAACTGCTTCGCGGTCTTGGCATGCTGTAACAATCATCGATACTGTCCACAGTATAGCACCGTCGACTGCCAATATCTTCAATATCTTCGTCTTTCTGACGGATGCATTAACGCCATCAATCTAACTCAAATTGGGGGCTACCACGTCTCCTCTCCTCGGCTTGGTCGTACGGCGCTATTCTCATGACATGAGCAGTCCACCAGAGCATGGTGAGTCAAATTCGCTGCACGATGGTGAGATGATCGTAGAGCTCGTCGTTGTAAAAGCTACTCCATTGTCCTGACACACATATGGGGCGCAACATCCTTCCCTTCTCTCGAGGTTCTAGAGCCATAGAAAAAGAACTGTTCATACTCTATATTGGACAGAGTTTTGTGTAACACGCCATTTAAAATTCTTTTCAATTCTTTGACACAATTGTGAATTGTGTTATTTTAAAGAGTTAATGTTCAGAAATATGGCACTTTCTAATTGTAGCACCAATCAATCGATTGGGATCCTGTCAGAGTTAGGTTTTCTAAGTTATCGTGTGTCGTGTGTTTGGATCAATCTTGCTTGTTTGTAGCTATTTTGTACCACCCTACAAAAGCGAATACAGCTTAGTTAATATTCTCTTCTTGAAAGTGCAATTTTTTCACTCTTCCTGCATTCAAAAATTATCAAAACTTGGTCAAATCACAGACAAGATTCACTGTACGGTACGGGATATTTTGTTCAGATTTTCTTTATCGTAATGTGATCCAAATATGTAGAATTTGCTTTGATTTCCACAGTCTTATTTCATACTTGTACTAGGCTATAGATGAACTAGGCGAAACATTAAATGATTATGATACCATCAGTGGCATTGCTAACTAATGCTGATTAACGCAAGGGTGTTGTACAGATAAGTGTTTAGATACACACCTGTTGCAACAACATTTAGGACGATATGGATGAAAATTCAATTGCAATTTGCAAGGCGTTTCTCACAACACCTGGTTGGTTTGCAAGTGACATTAGTTTGGAACACTTTACTTTTCAATGCCTTTTTATGATGCACCTGCATCAATCCAAATAAGCCAAAAGTTCTTAAAAAGCACGCCTAAAATATGAGCGAGTATGACTGTGTTTGTAAGTATCGGCGGACCGCCTCCCCGTACGCCGACTTGACTATCCAGCTACTACGGGTATAACTAAGTCACAGAGAGCTAGCAATTGCTAGCAGGCTAAGATCTACAGAGGTTGTAATGCCAGAGAAGAAGAAGAAGATAAAATATTTCACACATAATTAGTTTTCTAATTCCTGTGTATAATTACGTCTTCTTTGCCAAATTTTCTTCAAGGATCTCTTAATAGGAAGCATGATCTCTTAATTTGTAATTCATAATTCTACGATTGTTTTGTGATCGGTTGTCAAAATGTGAATACGAAAAGATCCGGTAGCCGGTTATCATCCAATAAAGCCAAGGAAAGCCCGAAATGATTGTCGGCAAAGAGCATCATTGGGATAGCTTTTTCATAGATATTGTTCATGACAATAAATGTGCGTACTGAGAGAGAGGATAAAAGTATATGTTTATAGAACAAAACCAGTTGAATGTTTAAAACATGAGTCAATTTTAATTTTATGAAACAACTGAAAAGCCACAACAATTTAATGGTAGGACGTGACGGAACCGATCTCAAATCGCATAAGGATCGTTTTCCCTTATGTACAGTCCTGCGTCCGGCGGGTATAATCAAAACAAGGATGCCGTGAAAGGATAGACCCTAGACCTTTTAAAGTATGGTGCATGTTTTCATTTTATTTATTATTCAAATACTAACTTACTATCTAAAAGAAAAGTCTATCTTCTCACTTCACTGTTGAGTTAATTGAGCATAAGTTTTTAATCTGTAAATGCCACCTACGTTGTGCTTTTCACGAACACGAGCCAATTTACTCAATTTCGATGGAACGATGGAAAGAGATCATGAAGAAACATATTTTAAAAGTATATGCTCTTTTTATTTAGCCTTTGTGCTGTTGTTTGCCTTGCGTTAAAGCTTACATTTTAGTTAGCTGCTACTGGCTTGCAATCATAACTGACATGACTCAGTTGAGATTTAAATACAATCCGAGTATCATGTTATTTCTCCTCTATTCACGGATTTGTGTATAAAAAACATATGTATAACAACTATATCACAACTAAGGATTTGTTACATGCTTTGGTGCTACACCAATGTCAGCCAGTAGTCTATTTGCTATAAGAATTATGATTGTCTTCAGCAATAAGGAAAATCCTACTGGAATAACAACTATAAGAACGGTTTTTTTTTTTATTTTACGAAACAATATTATTCTAGCCTGTGTAATCGAAAATTATTTCAACATTGACAAACAAGCACAAGGACAGTTGGAACATCTGTTCCAGCGGTGTATGGAATATTAGAAAGAGAAAATCGATTATTGCTTCCCTTTTTGAGCGTTTTCGTATTGAAGACTACAAAATTGAGTGCAGAACAACGAAGAGCGTAAAACATATTTGAGCATGAACCGCACCAGGCGGCATGGCACGCATGCATGATGGGCATGTTGCCGTTCTCGCGCCTTAAGTTGCATATTTCATTCTCTTTAAAAAATGAAAGAAATGATCTTCCAAATGCATGCTGTTCAAATCTTTCTCTTGCACCCGGCGGTGTTAAGCTGCAAACTAAGCCAGAGCTAAGGAATGGACTAGAAAGAACGAAACTCAAAACGAAACGAAAGGTGCACATAAATCCAGTGCGTGGATGCATTGTACGGAAAAGCAAGAGACATGCTGCTGTTTTGTTTCTTATTTTTCCTGAACACACAGATGACTACCAGAGCCAGAGCAAACATATGTGCGTCTGTATTCTTATGGCTTCGCTGGCATTTTCCTTCATTCTTTTATAGATCATAAACTACACGATCGTGTTATGCCAACTGTTGATTTTTCAGATCACCTGCAATACTGTCGTCCGCATTTGCTAAACTGAAGCTGATGGATTGCGTGGGATTGTTTGGTTTTTGTTAAAAGATGTAGTGAAATATGTTTTTGATATAGTTTGATGTAAATGATGTGCTCCTGTAATTAGGCGATTTTTTTTTTCAAACATGATGAAAATCCTTTTAATAGTTTTGAGGAGGCTTATTTATGAGAAGTATTATCGATTCGACACTCTCCTAACGAATTTAATAAGCTTCATAGTAAGTCGTCACAGGATGGCTAAACGTACGCAAAGGCATTTCTTGCTGATAAACTGTTTTAAAATTTTTTCCATTCTGTTTTTTTAATGTTTTAAAAGTCCTAGCATGTGCAATTATATGTAATGTTGAAATTAACGAAAAAGTTAGTTTTTGAGGTGTTGTGCATATGCTAATATATTATTTTGAATTATGATGTATTAACGTGTTAATTTATTCTTAAAAAGGTCTATTAAATGCTATTGTTTAACATTAAAGAATAAAACAGCTAAGCCATCCGTCAAGAATAAAAAAAAACCATATGAAAACTATTTCTAAGCAATTTTACAACGGAAAAATGTAAAATCGCATAATATTTCATCTGAATGAGAAAATAACGTAGCACTTTACCCTTTGCACTTGACCGGTGCTGCTTAGGTTAAGTGATCACTATGCCATTGAATTGTTCCAACTTTGTATCAACTATAAAGCAGCTCTCACACAATAGAATGTGAAAAAATATATACATTGCTAGATTTGAGCAATGTTATATAGTTTTCAGCCGAAATATAACACAATTTCATGATTTGTAGTGATCATCCAGATTATCGGAATTATCTGACTGGCATGAAAAGTACATATATATCTATTATCAAACCTCATTATGCTTGTAATAAGCAAATATGAGTTTTTGTTCACCTGATCAAGATTTTTTCTTTAAAATTTATTCCATAATGATGGCTTTTATTAAATTTATTATTTCACAAATGCTGTTTAAATCGTGGTAACTTGTTCTGCTTTATCATCGATCCGTCAAAAGTAACTTTTTGATTTCCAGTTAATACCATCCCCTCTAAATCAAGTGTAAACTTTTTGTATGTATGCTTCGTGTACCGGGGGGTTAAACAATATTGCTCGGAAATGTAATCAGTACCATCCGATTTGTTTGTGCATTTAACGTGTCATGTCATGGTCGTTATCTTCTACGGTTATGGATGGATCAAAATTTATGTTTCGGGTTTTGGTATATGCATTTCATTGGCTATACAACTGATGAAGCTTGATTTCAGTAAATTACCGATAACTAAGATGGTTGTTCTAAGATTCAGCATGATTTATAGCTAAATTAATAGATTGCTTACCCAAGTTTAAAATTAAAACTATTTAGAATAGATTATGTAAACAGATTTTTAATTACAACTTATCTAATGCTAGGAATATTATTTCTATGGCATGAGAACAGGAAAAGTAATGAAAGTAATAAAGTAGTGAAAGTAACGGTTTGCATCCTGAACGTATATAAAACAATATTAGTTTCGGGCTTTGTAGTACCAGTACCGTCGTTAAAGAATCTTGCGATCGTTAAGAACGACGAAAACAACTTAACAACTTAAGCTATCAACCATTATACGTTAATTCGCCTGATTATATATGACTATCGTCGTGTTGTGTCCAAAACTTTCGTGAACATGTTTGCTAGTTGGTTCGCAGTAGCACTTGCTTCAATTTCAATGCATCCAGCAGCAATCTGACCCCCTATGAAATGATGCTTGATGTCAACGTGTTTTGCCTTCTTGGCCATCCCGATATAGCCTCTTTTGTATTTAAAAATAGTGACTAGTTGCAAAATATTCAACCCCAGGTCATTCCTAAGACCCTTTAACCAAGTTGCTTCGGAACTTCAACACTTAATGCGGCGTCGTATTCCGCTTCACTTGATGATGGTGATCACCGTAGACTGTTTCTTACTAGACCACAAAATAGTATTGCCAAACACTTGAAAAATGTATTTTAGATCAGTAGTTTCAGCTGCCCAATCTGCATCCGCATGTGCTACAAGCGGTATAACTTACTTAATTTTCATAATCCTTCACGCGGAGCGCCTCACTTCCTCACCTCTTTCACATGGACACACAAACAGACACTTTGATTTAAGAGGACGTATAGTTGTGGGACCAACTTCCATACCCTGTTGGCTTTCAAATAAGTTATTTCGTCCCTCGACAGCTTCCATCCATGATGCATGATCGCCTCAAAACACTAGACGCCAATGATGTACGAAAACATGTGACAAAATCCCTGAAGAATCCGTTCACGAAAACTATGTGTTGTAGTTGGTTCTTTCTTCTGTTTCTTCATTAAAAGCAAGCATAATAGAATCATTGGTATCACAGAAAACTTCTTCCTCGCTCAAATTCGTAATTACTCCTATCTAGTTGGATCATGGTTGTAACAATAAAATCAAGTATGATTAGCCGGATTGCTTAGGTTTTTTCGGACCTGAAGAAAATGTTCTTAAAGTTGCTGTACTGCATGATGGTTAGATCAATCCCCCAGAGTATTGTTACTCGAGGACCCACATTGAACGTATTAAGCAGGTGTAGCGGTCGTTCACTAGGTTTGCTGTGCGCAAATTCCTTAGCGTCAGTTGCTTGGTCTGGACAACCACCGATCCTATTCTCAATCTTCCTGTATTGTGTTTTTCTTTCTTGGTTATACCATGGCTATTCTCCTTGCTTTCATCCATCCTAATATACAGTGAGCCAATCGCAAAATCGGACACTTTCAATTTGAGCAATTGCGTAGCTTTGCGTCGATTTTTGCGTACGGGAAGCAAAAAAAAAAGTTTTCTTATCAATTCTTCTATGGACACCTTCCAACAAGATAACTGCAAAAAAAACGATTAAAAAAATGCTCGAATTGCGGCGCAATCAACAAAAAAGTAACAAATAACAGAATTTTGTCAGTCAAACGGAAAACCGGACAGTTACATTTTTAAGAATCCACTGCGGTTTGAGTGTTCAGGATGCTAGTTTTAACACTTGCTATAGTGTTATGACTGATGTAGTCGATTCGTGGCCACCGTAATAAGTGTTTGGATGTTTGGATCTCTTCAATTTCCACATTTTTACTTAAAAATGCGTCATACAATATTACTGGAGAGAAATATCATTATAGTTCACCATCAGGACGAAAAAAGTATTCAGGAAATCAGTAATTTAACCAATATAAGCAAATCAATAGTTAAAAACATTATTTAAAATATAAAAATAACACAAAGTATTGAAAAAACAAAGAAAAATTGTTCAACTCAGTGAAAAATTCAGACCAAGGGAGGGCACATTGATTCGTAAAAATGCTTTTACCAGTGCTGTGGATATTAAAAAAATGTTACAAGACGTATGTAACATCAATGCAAGTGCCCAAACTGTTAGAAACTATTTATATCGTAATGAGCTTCATGCAAGAACTCGGGGAAAGCAGCCGTTAATATCTGTAAAAAATCGAAAACTACAAACTATTTTGGAGCAAGGTAAATTATTATTTTTTCTATAAAGAAAGATAAAGTTAATTGAGGATGATAGTTTTAGCAGGTTCTGTTTACAGACGAAACAAAAAAAAAAACATTTTCCGTACAAATGGACGGCCATATCATAACCGTCAAGTTTGGTGTAGGTTTAATGGAGGCTGGAGGTCATGTTTGGTGGAAAATTGCATTTTGTTAGAGGTACAATGGATAAATTTTATTATTCAAACATGTTGAAAGAAACGGTACAGGAAAGTTTTGTTAAAATGGGAATATCGCAGAAATCTGCGTTTTACCAACATAATGACCCTAAACAAAAATCGAGGGTTGCGCGAATGTGGTTAATGTACAATTGTCCAAATAGAAACTCCTTTCCAGTCATGTTATCTTAAAGTAATTGAATATTTGTGGACCCTTTTAAAACATTAGTAGCGTTACACCGTGTAACTGGCAAGGTTCATTTAGCAGAGTCGGTAAGACAAGGATGGGACGAAATTGGCCCTAATATACTTTTTGAAAAATCCTATTTTTATTCTTTCAACAAATCGGTAATGATCATACCACCCATGATATTAGCTAGACCTACATATATGTATGTATGTGAACTTAAGATTCTTACTCACTAATAACGTTCACTTTTCCTTATTTGTTTTTACAGATGCTTGTTCGAGTCGAACAACACCAAAGCCTCGGCCACCCAGTCCGACACCTAGACCAAATATAACGTTCCATACATATAAATGTCCTCCGGCCTATGCGGCTTGGTATTGTCTCAATGACGCTACTTGTTTTACAGTTAAGATTGGAGATTCGCTACTGTACAATTGCGAGTAAGTGTAAAATGCTTAAATAGAATCATTTTATTTGAATCATCTCATTTGATATTGTAAATAATGTAATTTTAGATGTGCTGATGGATACATGGGCCCCCGTTGTGAATACAAGGATTTAGATGGTTCATATTTGCGTGAGTATTGTATACGCTGGGCTGGAAATTATTTACAATATTATGACATACTGATACTGATACTGATAATACTGATTTTTACCCTTCTCTTAAATACAGCCACTCGGCCAAGAGTTATGCTGGAGACAGCCAGTATAGCCAGTGGGGCCATCGGATCATTAGTTTTAATTGTAATAGGATGGTGCTGTTGGTGTGTTCGAAGACATCAGCAACGCAAATGGGCGGGCAAGGAACATGGCGTGGACACTGTCGATTCTCCCGGTGTTGTACACGTTGTGCACAGTGAAAAGAAAGTTTGCTTTAAAAATGTATTAGTACGGGGCAGTTGTATAATCACCATACTTTTATATTTGGTGTTTCAGCATTTAGACATTTAGTCAAATTGCATGAAAGAATAATGTAAAAAAAAACAACCAACAAACATTTTGATTCAAAAGCAAAATACCAAATGTACCCCAACCTTTCTTATCCATGATATAAATACCAGTTTTAATAAGAGGTACAAGTGTATTTTGAGTGTTTCTAATTAAACAATCGACACAGTTTTGTATTATGTGGTTCCATTCTATTATGTTCCAATTACTACTAAAATATGTTGTTATCATTTTTTTAAATTTAATTTGTGTACTCTCAATTCCACGATGACGAAACAAATCCGTAGACTTATCTTTTACGCACAAATTGCTTTCATGAGATTTTTGAAGGTTCGTCATTTCGTCGAAATAATATTTTATACATTCTGAAGACATCATTCTTTATTACCTTAAATATTCTGTTTCATTATTAATCCATGTGCGCCGCCCATTGGTATACTACTATCTCCTGGGCAGTATCATATTTATTGCATATTTATTAATAGATTGGAGGATGGACAAGAATGTATTACTTGAATGATAATGATGTCTGAAGCGCCTTACGATAAAATAAGATGTAATTAAGATTAATGAATCTTATTGGATTTTTAAACCAGATATTTAAGTTATTAAGTGAAATAAAACAAGTTATTAGTTTGAAACATTAGTAACTGCAAGTGGTTTTGAAATACATTAACATTCTACATGATAATTGGTACGAAAACAAAGGATTTAGCATACGACGCAGATATTTTCGTAATATAATTGCCTTTTTTTTAAATAACAAATATAAATGAAGAAGTTTATAAATACATAGAGGTTAGCAAAAAGATGGATACCCTTTTTACATTACATATGTATAGGAATGGAACATAGGTGCATATGCAAAGACAGAAACGTAATTCAGATTACAACTATTTCAGCGCTTTTAATTTGCTGCTGCTGTTTCTAATTCACTGAAGTCAATGACACTCAATGGAGTTTGGGTAAAAAAGTAACTGAAAAGCAAATCGAGTGAAAGGCGATAATATGCTATAATTTTCATGACTGTATTTTATCCTTGGCAATGTTTTTTTTCTAATTCTAAACATACTGTTAATTTCTTATCAAACGTACAGCACTTATCCAGCGTGAAGAGATATAACAATCATACTTTTGAAAAACAGAACAAAAATGAAATGCAAATTTAAACACATTGCACTAAACACTGCCAATCGAAACAAAAACAAAAATTAATAGCTTATCGCATAGAAATCGCCTTATAAAAAGAAGTGTTTGAAAGATAATATACATCTGGAAAAACGTAGAGCAATAACTAAACATACTGAAATTAAGTGCATAAAGAAATGTGCTACTAAACTGTACTGTATATATAAATAGCATTTTATATACTTATCGTATCACGAAAGTGTCTTAAAATGAATGCAAGTGTACATATGCCTTTTAATTTATAGTTTTTATAACACGAATATATCGTTTAAAAGAGCTAAAAAACAGAAAATAGAAAATCCTAATTCTCTACAACAAACGTATTGTTAAAGGTTTTACTACATATGAATATGTATGTGTTCATTGCTTTCGAATTTATTTTAAATGCCGTTCAAAAAGCTTCTTAGTCTGTTAATAACTACTTGGACAAGCAATGGCTAATTAATATCTTATTTTAATTTCCTTATTTATAATCTACTGTATTGTCCGAGCTTTAATGAAACAAAAACAAGCTGTTGCTGCTAAACTAGTGCAACTTGAAGATGAAATGGCATAAGAATAAAAGTAGCTAAAGAAATACCATATTTATTTATTTATTTATTCCAGTATTACGGCACGGTGTACGGTACTCCGGGGCGGCCCGGTGGTGTATACGATAGCGACGCCGGTCTTCACACGGCAGGACCGGGGTTCGAATCCTGGCGGACCGCCTCCCCGTACGCAGGATTGGATAGTCAATCCTACGGGTATAACTAAGTCACAGAGAGCTAGCAATTGCTAGCAGGCTAAGACCTACAGAGGTTGTAGTGCCAGAGAAGAAGAAGAAGTAGAATTGTCAGCACTTCCTGTGCTGATGTAGTCTAATAATGCCATAGAATTCCCATAGAAATACCGCGTTTTGTCAATATTTTCTCAATAATAATATCTTCATTGATTTATGTAATTGCTGCAGTATCGTTATAATGTATTAACATGGTATACAATGATGAAGTCAGTGACGATTCTGATACTGGCCGAACATTCACTACGACTCATTACGCTTTCGGTGTTAATCTACTAGCTAGCATATCCTACTTGCCATGCCGATCGTATGAACTGTTTTGTGGTATGTTTGCGAAATTTCTTCAAAAGACACTACACACTTTTTGCAGTTTAAAAATAACATCCTATATTAACTGCATAAACGGACGGAGAAAAAATGGGCGCTACCCATTGCTTCTGCTATGAAGTTCAATCAAATTCCATTGTGGGCGTTTTTGTTGGCGGATATCTTGAAATCTATCCAATCAATTTATAGGCTCGTCATTGAGAAATGCATTCCAGGTTCGTTCATAGAATTCTGATTTTTTCTGCAGCTATACATTACACTACAATGATACACAATACTGTTTACAAGGGGGAAATCACATATACACTTTCAAATAATTGTCATCTAAGCATTGTTTGCCAATGACGAGATCTTACGACCATTCATAGAAAAGATGGCGGAGCAGCAGCCTAAACTTATACCATACATTGATCATCATTGGCTTTAAAGTCACATATGACAGTAGAGTCGGCATGAAACAATGAACGTACGAAATTGAAATCTAGGCCAAGCTTACCAGGCTTGTTAGAAAAACAACGAACAACCAACATCACATGTCAGGTGAAGTTCGCAGCGCCCTTTGTTACCACCCAAGAGAATTCCAAGAGAGCCATTCAGATGAGTTTGCCTGTTTTCTCTGTAGAGAGCCTCGTTAGAAAGGGTCACATGAGATTCGGAAGTGAAAACTTTGGAGAGTATCTTCCGTAAGTTAACCCAAATCCATCAGAAGCTTATTAGATGGAGCAAGTGGCACTAAACCTTGGGTTGGAGATTATTGAGGCGCACACCAAAATAATGGTGGCACCTTATGCGGATAGGTGATCGTACTTTACAAATCATCGAAAACTTCACCAACATGGGGAACAAAATTTAGCGCCGGCAAAAATACAGATGTTGAGATACGCGAGTTAACAGAAATGAAGGATTGTCGTTCTTAAAGAATACGGTGTTTATTACGACGCGGCCTTGGCCGTTGCCAGAATTCGTTCTTAAATATTATATTTTACTCTAGTTCACGAATATGCCGAAACAGGAAAGAAGAATGTAAAGACGAAAGGGTGTGGCCAATGCCTTCATGTAGGTATTTTGCAATAAGGTGCATACACAGCGATGATGTATTTTTTTATAGACATCGGGTCTAGTTTATGACTATCGGTGTCTAAGTGCTGATGTTGATGCTTCATGTTAAGCATGTGCGGATGTTGATGTTCATGCCGGATGTAAACGGCCGTCTTAAGAATTGCCCTTGATTAGTAAATAGCGATAGTCAATATAATGATGTTGGCACCACCAGCGATCCTGATAGTAAATACTGATTTACTAAATGTACTAAATTATTTGTAAATAAATACTACAGGGGTGATTTACAGATCAGTTACATTTCAGATATTGTGATGTAACGTCTCTCCTTACGCGGAATGCTCTCCTTACGTAGGGCTAACTATCCAGCTATAGGTAATAAACAAGTCAAAGAAATCCAATAATGGCATTCGAAGGCTTCGCGAGATTGTGTAGAGTCAAAGAAAAAATGAAAGATGTACAAATAGGTAATTGTATCTATGAAAGTTAGCACCGACAACAATTTTTTTTTATTTTATTTTATTACAATTCGTTATGTTCGCCTCAAGGGCTTACTAAAGTGCTTATTTCTAAATTGCTTAAAATTAATTAATTTGTGGTGGGAGGGGAAGAAGGGGGTAGAATTGCAAGGTGGTTACGAAGACGGAGACGGAATAGGGATACGGGAACATTGTATTCGAACAGGTTATAAGAGTCGTTAAAAGCCGAAAGCGCTCCCCAGAAACGAACGAGTCTAGTTTTTATAGTGTTCAGCCCGAGAAGCCGACAACGAACAAGATATGAGGGTATCGTCGCCTAGTATCCGTTGAGAAAACGACGAGTCGCAACCCGAGTAAACTTTCGTTGCATACCCTCAAGCCGGTCAAGAGCAGAGGAAGTATATGGAGTCCAGACAATACATGCATAATCTCAACAGGAACGGACCCAACAACAAAAAAACGATTTTAAACACAAAGGATCACGGATTTCGGAGGATAGCCTTGTAATAACATCTAAAGTCTTATTGGTCTTGTTGATCAAAAAATCAACGTGGTCCTTAAATGTTAGGGACGAGTCAAGCCACACACCAAGGTCCTTAATAGCGGAGAGACGACTCAAGTTAGTATCATATAAGGAGTAATTCCACTTGATCATACGAGAGGAGCGACCGAAAGAGCCAACAGAACATTTAGCGGGACATAGCTGAAGGCTATTAGAGATAAACCAAATGGAAAAGGAATCAATAAAATTTTGTAGGAGATGACAATCATCATGCAGTCGAGCCCGGAAGCCTGGCAGCGAGCAGAGGAAGCGGCAAGGTGGATCTGCAATTTCCTGCAAGAGCGCTGGCTAGAACATCAGGCAGCCGAAAATGCGGTGGTCACCGGCGCGATAATTTCCGCGGCAATACGGCATTCAGGCCGAGGCAATACGGCAACAGTTTCGCCGCGAACGACGCAATGCGGGTCAGCGAAGACGACGTCGCGAACTACAGGAGAGACGCGCCCTCATAGATGAGGTAGAAGGAGGGATTATCGGACGACCGATATCACCTCAGCGATCGGGCAGCCCCCCTCGTAGCCAGGCTCCAACAATGGCCGAAGAGCTCCCTCGTCGTCGGCTGAGGCGAACCCATATTCCTGGGCGTGCTGGTACGCTACCGTCATTGCGCCCAGGCCGCCCGAGACGAAACGGAACACCACCGACAGAGTAGGAACTAGCGCGCCGATTACGCAATGGACGAGAACGCGGACGACTGCTTCGCCGTGCAAGCGCGGATCTCCGTCGCGGCATAATGCCGGACGACGTAGCAGCCGCCACAACAGAGACAGAAACGTCAGCGCGCTGAGTGAAGTGCCAATAGACCACAGCGGTTGATGCGAGGGAGCATGCGTTCGTTTGTTTTTGTGTTTGTAACTGTGATTGTAACTGTGATTGTAACTGCGTATTTGTCTCCGTTTGCTAGTTCATTCGGGACTATTAGGCTAGGAGCATGCCTTACCCATTGTAAGTAAGCGTCGAGTCGCTATCGCTACCGGCGGCTACGCCCGTTTTCGGGAATGCAACCGGTACTTGAGTGGTGTGTGTTTTGTTGTATCTGTATATATGTATATCTGTATATTCCTCTAATAAAGCATGCACATTTATTTAAAAAAAGGAGATGACAATCATCGGACGAGGACACGGGAAGATAGATTTTAAGGTCGTCTGCATAAAGCAGTAACCCATCGGGAGGGAGTATTGGAGTACAATCGTTTACAAACAATAGGAACAGTAATGGGCTGCGGATACTGCCTTAGGGCACACCGGAAAGACCGTCGAAAGCATCGGAGAAGCAATCATTCCTTCACTTTGTACGATCTGCCGATTAGAAAAGAGTTAAACCATGACAGGACCGGATCGCCCAAGCCAAGATTCTTCAGTTTTGCGAGTAGGAGTAGTAACGGAATGCTATCAAAAGCCGCTTTAAAGTCGGTGTAAATTGACTTGACGGTTAAGGAAAAAGTTGGAAAAAGTAAAGGACACAAAGCACATAAGATTGGTGATCGTAGAGCGCTTAGGCATAAAACCGTGCTGGTGGGTAGAAATATGGTTTACGACACGTGGAAGGATCTGGGAGTGGATGATGGATTCAAGAACTTTACAAGGGGAGCAAAGTATAGATATACCTCGATGGTTGGAACAGATGGAACGATCACCCTTCTTGTAGATCGGCACAAGAAGAGCAGATTTCCAAATGGTTGGGAACGAGCCCTCATTAATCGATCTTGTAAAGATGCGATTCAAAAGAGGAGCGAAAATAGACTTGCACGTTTTTAGAATGACCGACGGAATTCCGTCCGGACCTCGCGAGAAAGAGAATTTTAGTTTAGTAAGTGCAACGAGTACTGTTGTATCAGTGATAGTGACATTATTGCAGGATATTATATTGTGAGGTGTGTAGGCGAGACCATCAGAACAAGAGCGTGATAAACTACTGGGGTCGACAAATACGCTTGTGAAATGCTTAGCATAAAGTCTGGCTTGAGCGCTATGATGGGAAACTGTCTCATCACCAAGAAAAATAATGGAAGGGATAGCGTTATTCTTCTGACGCGCCTTAACGAAACGCCAGAAAGACCCAGGATTGCCAGAAAACCGATTCTGTAATCGTATAACGTAAGATGCGTAACGCCATCTATTGTAGGAGCGATATGAGTTTGATGCGTATTTGTATATACGCGTTACGATTACGGAGTAAGCGGTTCTTGTCGGCTTTCAATACCCGAAGTAACCTGTTCGACCAAGGAGGGATGGGTGGAGGGGGAAGCGGAGGGCAACAGGACTGTATAGCAGATGCGATGATATTCGTAAACGTTGTGACCACTTGGTCGATGTTGGAGTCGATGCATGACCAATCCTCGCTCGCGATTTTGCTGGTGAATAATTGGTAGTTCATCATTTTGAAATTGAGGAGGAGGAAAGCACTCAACGTTAGCATAAACGTTGAGTTACGAGCAAGGGTGCTGGGTAGTATCGGCCATACTACAGCCTAAGGAAATTTTTCCACTCAACATACCTGACGGACGATGCTGGGACTGTATAGAACCTCTATAGTCGCAGCACTCACATACGCCTCTGAGTCATGAACTCTGTCCAAAACTGACAAAAGCCTCTTAGCCGCGTTCGAGAGGAAGATGCTTATAAAAAAGAAGTTTTTTATGTGTGGCAGGACAATGGACGAAGGCTGACGTGCTCTACAAGCTGCATGGTGATCTCACAATCATGCAGCGAATTAGACTCGCCTGGCTCTAGTGGACTGGTCATGCTATGAGGCTTTCCACGTACGTGTCTTTTTAACAGCAAGGAGGTAGGCCCTAACTGAAGTGCCGGCGTTGATGCGAAGCGGAGGGCAACAGGACTGTATGGCAGATGCGATGATATTCGTAAACGTTGTGACCACTTCGTCGATGTTGGAGTCGATGCATGACCAATCCTCGCTCGCGATTTTGCTGGTGAATAATTGGTAGTTCATCATTTTGAAATTGAGGGAGGTTGGACGAGTTGTTCGGCGGAGAAGATGAGCAGTGGATGAGGAAAGCACTCAACGTTAGCATAAACGTTGAGTTACGAGCAAGGGTGCTGGGTAGTATCGGCCATACTACAGCCTAAGGAAATTTTTCCACTCAACATACCTGACGGACGATGCTGGGACTGTATAGAACCTCTATAGTCGCAGCACTCACATACGCCTCTGAGTCATGAACTCTGTCCAAAACTGACAAAAGCCTCTTAGCCGCGTTCGAGAGGAAGATGCTTATAAAAAAGAAGTTTTTTATGTGTGGCAGGACAATGGACGAAGGCTGACGTGCTCTACAAGCTGCATGGTGATCTCACAATCATGCAGCGAATTAGACTCGCCTGGCTCCAGTGGACTGGTCATGCTATGAGGCTTTCCACGTACGTGTCTTTTTAGCAGCAAGGAGGTAGGCCCTAACTGAAGTGCCGGCGTTGATGCGACGTTTCTAGATTGTCGGTTGTATCCAGCACGGCAAGACCGTGAACCGGTTGTGGCGTCTGATAAGTAAGTAAGTATTAAAAAAAATACCTTATTGGTCAGTATGTAACGGGTATAACGATAATCAAGACGGATTTGTCTCTAGAAGTCATGAGCTTAATAGTATTTTTAAAAAGAAAATAAAACAAACACCTTAATATGAACTTCAAACTACATTATTTAGCACGTATTAGAATATTCACTTACTTTAGTAGATTCATTTACCTTACCATCCTACTCGACTCGAACGGTAGGACAAGAACATGCTCGGATCAAAGTGAATAAACACTAGTTCGGAATATGTCCTAAGTATCCATATGCCAGCGTGGCTGACTTCTATTACCTAAGGATCGTTATATAATCCCTTCCGGACCTTTCCTCATACACAGAACTGAATATCCGACCACTCGGATGAATTTAATTAAGAAAAAATAAGCAAATAAACTAGAAATCATAATCCACGACCTTCCAAGGGTGTAACGTTAGAGAAGTCAAAGATGCTGGATACACATACGTTCATCGAAGTTGGATAGAATTCTACGCCATTTACGGATACGCCATTTGTCCGAGGCTCCTTACATAGGGCGCGGCAGGCTGGTTACGCCAACCCATTGTATCGGCCGACACTATCGATACTGATATTTTTTAGATTTACTATTTATTTATTCTCAACATATGTTCTTTGTTTTCTTCTGCTTAAATATATTAGAGTAATTATTATGTTACCAGTAATGCGCTCATGTATAGAAGCTCTGTATACCACAGATTATGAGTGTGATAAAACGAGGCCTGACTATCCAGCTATGGGTAAAGGCATGTCCAAAAGGAAGCCAGATATGCCAATTTTTGATTCTATCGGTTCGGCTAAAGCGTTCCATGAAAACTTTGGGAAGATTGGATTTGATTAATTTCAGTCTGATAAAATGATATACTGTATAGAAAAAAAAGATCGGTAGAAAGCCCGTGCAGAAATGAATCGTTGAATGATTATGTAAAGATGTTACACAACATTTAAGAGTAGAATTGTATAATATAATAAAATAGGTGAAAGAAAATTTGTATTCAATCAACATAGGAAATCAATTTAGGATGAGCTATAAACTACTGTCATCTAAGATTCTGTTAAGCCATGAATACATTAAGAAAAGCCACTATCAGAAATAGGGAACATAAATCGTCTATCTAAACGAACAAAAGCTGCTCGTAACTATTTATGATAGGAGAGATTTTAAGATACAGTTTAACCTTGAAATGCGCAGACTAGAGTTAATGTACCTGTGGGATTAGGGGGCGCAAATATGGAATTTTAGATGCTGTGATTGTTATTATACAAAACATTTAAGAGCAGAATTGTATAATATAAGAAAATAGGTGAAAGAAAATTTGTATTCATTCAACATAGGAAATCAATTTAGGATGAACTATAAACTACTGTCATCTAAGATTCTGTTAAGCTATGAATACATTAAGAAAAGCCACTATCAGAAATAGGGAACATAAATCGTCTATCTAAACGAACAAAAGCTGCTCGTAACTATTTATGATATGGAGAGATTTTAAGATACAGTTTAACCTTGAAATGCGCAGACTAGAGTTAATGTACCTGTGGGATTAGGGGGCGCAAATATGGAATTTTAGATGCTGTGATTGTTATTATACATAAAAAAGAACAATACAAATATCGTGTCATTATTATTGAACTGACTGCCCATTATCGTGTATTAGAAATGTCTGAATAAATGATCCAAAATAGCTGACATTGGATTGGATCGGGTTGTATTTATTGCGGGGCAATTGCATATTTGTTTACAGGAACTCGCCCATCGGCTTGATAATCAGCTCGTGGATCTTGAAAGTGAGAAAACAAAGTTGAACTTTAATAAGGTGGTACACCGAGAAGAAAATCATAATTCCATACTTACTTGCACATTTTCTGGAGTAGTGATAGCATAAAGCACCGCTTCTGCCACATCTTCAGGTTTGAGTTTCGGCATGTAATTGACAATTTCGTTATCCTTCGAGGTGTTTGTAGATAGAATGTCTCCTTCCACTAGGCCAGGACTTATACTCTGTAAAGCGCATGTAAGAATGGAATTTAAAATGCGATGAGATCATGTAATGATTATGCCACAAAAGGATGATTTGCACGATCGCGAAAGAAATTTGACGATCAATGAGTGAGAATTTAGCGGCAATACGAAATTTAAAACAAACCCCATTTTTTTTTATTGGAATTGGAAACTGTGCAATACTTTACGAACATAACTTTAAGGATAGCAAGCACCGATATCGTAGTATGCAAATTGTAGATTCAAAAGTACCACTTATTTTATTTCTTTTGCTGCGTGCATAAATTATTTATCGATAAAATTATTTAATGTTATTTAAAAACAATTCTGTCTGAATGGCTTAAACAGACAATATGAGGAAGAGAAAAAGCACGAAGACGGGAACGAAAAAGTGACGATGGAGCATGGTAGTCAAATAGATGCGGAGAGTTGTTCAATATATTGAGTTAAGATGTGTTTCTATTGTCAGTTTCTTATTGAAAATATATTTTATTTTTATTTTAATATTAGCACAGGAAGTTTAATACTCGACTACACTAATACTGTTACACTCGAATGTTATAGTTGTTATGTACTGTATTATCTAAACCTGACGTAAAAATAATCTAGAACACGGGTAAATGTGCGAACAATAACGACTTACCGTAACTTTACAACCCGTGCCCAAATAAACGAGCTCCTGTCTAATACATTCGGTAATGGCCGTGACTGCATATTTCGATGCCGGGTACATTCCGTTCAGTGGTCGCGTTCCCGGGACAGCTTGGTGTACTTTATGGCCAAATATGCTGTTCACGTTAATTATGTGTCCCTTCACATCGCGGGCTTTCATCGATTTGACAGCTTCCCGGGTGCACATGCATAAGCCGACGATGTTCGTCTCCATTGTTTTGTACAGATCGCGCGTATTGTTCTTTTCCGTTAGCAAACATTTGGTGATGATTCCCGCGTTATTCACCAGCATATCCACACCGCCGTACGTGTTTTCGATCCACCCGTACGCATACTTAATGTCGTCCTCGACAGTTATATCACACTCAACGTAATTCAGTGTACCAGCTACATCAAAGAGGCTGGCGCGTAGTTTCTCCACCTTGTCGCGCCGTCTTGACAGAGCGCATACGATCATTCCCGCCTTGACGAGTTCTATTGCTATGGCACCACCAATTGCACCACTGGCGCCAGTAACAACTGCAACCTTGCCATGCCAACGTTTCATGCGGTCGGCAATATCTAATCTAAACGATGGCGGTGGCGTTGCTGGTGCGGCCTCACCACCCTCATTGCTTCCGCTGTTACCATTGGCTGACATTTTGAATTATGCGTTACTGTAAACGAACCAGCACAAAAATCATGTCGTTAAGGCATATCTCCTATATTTTAATTTGTAATCTTGGCACTTCATGTGCTAAAAATATTTCAATTTGCTTATTGGCAAGATATCAAGCCGAAACGCGCAATTGCTCTAATCAATAAAGCATTGTTAATGCCACAATAATTAGGGGTTGCGAGGTTGATGAATCAGTTAGCTGCCGCTACCGTTTTCTATTTACATTTGATGTTCTGCTTTAAATAACTGTCCTGTTTTCAGGTGATGTAAGCATGTTCAAATTAATTATCTGTCATGTGGGCAAATAATATGCATTGCGTTACTGATGCAAACATCTAAATAGTACAACACTATTAATACGTAGGATTCAATCATTTTGGTGCGCTTAATAGAAGTAAAATGCTAAATGTTTTGAAATATTTAAATCATTTTTGTAGTATGCTAAGCGTGCGCTTTAAAATGTTACATATATGTTTTTTTCGTAATCTCAGTGTATTCACATGCTATTTGCAACTAATTAAGCCTTGCCTTTGTAAGTAACATGTAATTATTAACATCTAAATCACTTCACGACATGTAGAAGAAGCAACACTTGTATCGAAATCACTGATGACACGAAACAATTTAGTTCAATCCGGTTCAGTACACTTCCAACTGCTTTAAACTCAAAACTTTAGTAAGCGTAGAAGTTATCTTGTTTTTGTGCTTAGTTTAGTTAACACTTTGTATTATCGGCATCGTATTTTAAAGAGGCTTATCGTTCGTACCACTTTCATTGTTTTGTTTTTTTTTTGTTATTCAACTTACTTCAACTGATTCGCTTGTGTGAAAGAAAAAAAATTCGATAGCAAAAACTCGATACTCGAAGCGTTCAGGGCAGCGTCTATACTCGAACAGAAAACTTTGCAAGATCACACCACATTCCACTAATTGCTAAAAGGGTTGATTTAAAATAATCGGCTTAGCACGCAAATGAGCACAGTCTGCATCGAAGCAATAGTACAAAAGGTCGAACAATGGTAACAGCGGAAGCAATGAGGGTGGTGAGGCCGCACCAGCAACGCCACCGCCATCGTTTAGATTAGATATTGCCGACCGCATGAAACGTTGGCATGGCAAGGTTGCAGTTGTTACTGGCGCCAGTGGTGCAATTGGTGGTGCCATAGCAATAGAACTCGTCAAGGCGGGAATGATCGTATGCGCTCTGTCAAGACGGCGCGACAAGGTGGAGAAACTACGCGCCAGCCTCTTTGATGTAGCTGGTACACTGAATTACGTTGAGTGTGATATAACTGTCGAGGACGACATTAAGTATGCGTACGGGTGGATCGAAAACACGTACGGCGGTGTGGATATGCTGGTGAATAACGCGGGAATCATCACCAAATATTGTGTACAACATTGTATGTATATCTTGTGCACATGTATTACGATTTAACTTCTCACTTCTTTTTCTTCTTTTGCTGTAGCTCTACACACAACCTTGGGGAATTGCCGTTTCAGGCTCACATGGCTTTACTGTAGCCGTAGGTGGCCGGCTAGTTAGTACTTCTTATTACTATTTGCCCTCTTTTCGAAACTAAATAAATAGATACACGTTTTTATTACTTGCCATTGGTCAGTCTAGACATCTAAATTATGTATAGAATATGTAGAACGAAACACGAACAGAAGTTTTGTTTGATTTCGTTGAATGGGCCAATCTTATTTCGCAACAATTACAACATTTGAAATGTTTTCACAGACGTGGTGAACGTGGAACGTACTTTTACTACAACTAGATACAGCACTGATATTGAAGCACAGTGTTTATAACCAGAAAATACAACAATATGTGATATAAAATTATGGGAAATTTCTGCGTGTTCGTTAGTAAAAATTTTACGCTGCAAACATAATCTCACCTCACCAAAATCATCCTCTATATCCCTCCCACGCTGTCCATTTTATTCAAGCGGCCGTTATGTGCAGGAAAAAGATATATTTAAGCTACAAGCGTTTGTTCGTATCATAATATTTTTAAAAATAGCCTTGAAATTGTATCAACGTGCAGACGTGTATCAAGGGGGAGTATGATTTATCAATATCTTATCACAGGATAAGTATAACTAAGTTACACTGAAAACATTTACTGTAATATACTTATCCAAGCCGATAATGCAATACCGTTACGGTAAAACGTTATTTTTTTATAATCTTTATTGTAGATTTATAATCACACTAATAGGAGCAAACAATGAACTACAGTGTTATTGTAATAAAAAAAATTTCGTGTAGTAACAAAAGCAGAAGTAACACAACGGTAAACAACGTCCAAGATCATATATCTATACATTCCACCCTACGCATCAACATGTCCGCCGGCATTTTTACGGTTTGATTAATAGGATGGCCAAACATTCGCCAATTGAAACACGCATTTTTAACGCTGAAGTGTACGATGGTATTTCATACTGGCTACCCTACACACCTTTGCCACTGTTGCTGATCGTTTCTGACATAAGTCCAAACATTTCACTCGTCAGTAACGCGCGAGAAATGGCACACTTGTATACAAATACTTTGTAAAAAGCGGTTCAAGCTAATTATCGTGTTGATAAAGCTAAAACGATCGTAAACATGCGTTTGCGTTAGCCTTGATTGAAACTGAAGAGGCCACTTATTTATATAAACTGTTACCTGAGGTAAGGCATGATAAGAGAACGGTGGAAGTTTAAAATGTGTGAAAGTAAGTAAAGATCGCGCTTTTATCGCAAAACTACATTCTTCTAGGCAAATTGTTTCCGTACATTAAATCGCCGTACAGCAATCGCTACCGCTACCGGATAGAACTAAAACGATTAAGACATTTTTAACTGTGACGACGCGCCAACAAAGCGTCGAGTGATGATTGTTCAAAAGGTGAAAGGTAATAGCAATTTTTCACTTGCTGCGTACGACTCGAGCAACAAGTGCGAAACGCGTTGTGATTAATGAATGTAAAGGTTAAATAACATTAATGATAACGATCTGTCACTCCAGTGTAAAAAACGATGCATAGTGAATGACATCTTCGGTTTTCGAACAATAAACTTGAACCTAAACCATTCTTCAAAGCATATAAATTACCTCTAAAGCATTCATCTGCTTGAAGGTTGACAAGATGCCGTAAATTATTCATCCTGACACGCTCTTTTTGTTTATTTTTCTTGCATTTTTTTTCTCTCCTTCCTCGTCGCATCATTGGACGGAACCGATGTTCTGTCAGCAATGCTGACATGCTCTATTTACATGTGTATTTTGCAGCATGGCACACGAAAACAGGGTATAAGTCAAACTAGACAGCGAATGGGACAATTGTTTGACCACTACCCTTGCACACAAATCCGCTCTATTCACACTAGCTTTGGGAGATAAATACTGACACGATTTCTAATTCATTTAATGCTCAACCAATCCGTCCGAAACAATGTTTTGTGACGATCGCCCGAGATCGTCGTTATTGATAGGCTCAAGCTGTTTCGGTATGAACACGTTCGTTAAGTTTGATACAACATCTTTCTTCGCATACATAGGAACCTGTACGGAAGTGTCTAGATCTGTATGGGAATGTAACGTAAGACAACATAAATAATTTACAGAAAACATAATAAACCATGGATTAGACAGATGGATTTGATTAGTAGCTAGCTAGTAGCTGCTGTTTATTGATAAAATGTGTTAAACGAATTGTGAATGGCAAAGAGGAAATGGTCCGACGAGTGGTCTTTCACTCGTGGGCAAAACCGCGTATCGAATCTCATTCAAATCGTTCTCCCGTAGCAAGGACTATCCGGCTATATGGTGCGAAGAAGTCTAGAAAGATAATAAATCGTCAGGCATGATTTAACAGAGTTCGATAAGCCAAGAACAAGAAAAGGTAGCAGACGACCTTCGTCTGATCAATATTATAGCATGATGAGTTCAGTTCATTGTAGAATGACGGACCTTCAGAGTTACGGGTCTCATTTATTACGAATTTTACATGATTTTTCTAACGCTTTCGTCACATACAAACACACACACACACACACACACAGTCTAAACTACACTGCCACTATAGAGGAACTATTTTTTTTGCATTTTTGTTCGTGGATCCCCACAAATCAAGAAATATAATAATTAATATTCACAACAAATCGATTCGCTCCACAATTAGCGCAAGTAAAATTAACTATATATATGTATTATTTGCATTAAGTCAAACAGAGCAAATGAATGCGAATGTGAATAATCCACGAGTGGAGCAGGTTGAAGGCGTGAAATTGATTTGCCTTAGTAAATTTGTGCGTGCCGCCGCCTCCCAATCGCTGCCCGCGCATAGAAATACTTCAAACAGAATGATGTGTGTAATCTACGAACGGGTTTTGTTCTGCAGCTGTGACCACATCATTTTTACACCACCGTTTTCATCACTGGCCAAAGTAAAAAACGAAAACTCAAGAATGTCACGGAGATAAAAATATTAAATTGGTGATTTTTCTATGACAGGTGTTATTAATGGTGTCGCAGGAAATAAAGGTGTCGTTTGAATTTCTTCTAGTGTAAAATAGACTATCCCAGTCCATTAGTCTAAAATTGCGAAGGAATTCGATTTTGAACTGAACGCTTTTTGATGCGTAACCTTGTTATACTAAAAGAAAATTATTCGAGAACTTTTGGGATAATTTTTTTCCGTTTGCTAAATTTCTAACGACTCGTTTTCATTTGCTGTTGGTCTACCAGTTTCTTAGCATGTTTTGGCACATTGGTAGTAACATTGGGCAGAGGTGTAAAAGGTTGAGTGGTGAGAAATGAACTGGTTATGTTGAAGTTTTGGCTCACTGCTAGGGTGTCTTAAGTGGCTCACTTTTATCGATTGCTCCATTTGCGCATCACTAGTATAGTTTTACATATGCTGCTCTCAGTGGTGCTCTCTAGAAGAAATTAAAAAAAAACGGTGGTATTTATATTTCGTTTGCACAGTCTACATACAGCATCATTGTATCAGATAATTAACACCCCAAACGATCTTGAAGCTCGACGATAATGTTGGGACTGTTGGATGTGACGAACACCGGGACCATGAACTTGTCTGAGTGGAAAGTTGTTTTTGTTAATAAAAATTTCACGAGACCTTGAATGTCAGGCCGCGGCCGTAAGCCGCCAGCTGCTAGTTAGATTTACTTTTCACATTCATGTTGTATAGACCTCTTTAATAGTGCTTAAAAATAGCAGTCGATAGCAATAAAATAAGTGTACACGTGGTGGTTGATAATGTAACCCATCTCTTGTAGATTGAGCTATACCACCACTTAAAGAATGACTTGGTTATTATGGTCTTCAATCATTAAACTGTGTACCGGGTTCACCCTCACAGCGGAAGGTAAAATGTGTGAAATGTGAGTCATGAAAAAAGGCACAACAAAATAATGGCTCGCATGGCTCACATCACTGCTACGCATACATTTAATGTGAAGCATTTTATTACTTTTTGTTGATTTATTGAAAGCGAAGCGAATAAAATACTACGCCAATTTCAATTCATTTACATATGCAATTTGCAAAGATAGTAATATTGGGTATTTGCTCTTCAGTAAATAGTGCTGTAATTTTGTATAATCTTTTTTTTTTTTAATTTTTCATACTTAATGGCCTGATCGTATTGTTATGTTATTAATTTTGGGCAATTTTTAATTTCAAGTTCAAATGTTTTAGCGTGTACCGATGGCTTGGAACTCAGTTTTCGGGAACTTCAAACCGAAACCGGCGAATCGGTTAAAGTCGTTTACTAGTCATAATTGAAACACGCTTCAGTTATATTTGATTCTTTGATATCAATGTAAAACAATTTTCAATGCTTTTCAGCTTTTTTTGCATCTTTAGAATAGTCAAATGCAATGTTTTTTTTTCCCCAAATTATAAGAAGTTTTATACTATACATACATAAAATGATTAATAGTGACGGAGGAGTTTACGATGTATACGTGTATTCTTAATATACCTGCTGGTGGTAAAAATTATGATTGACGTCATCTTCTTTCTCTATTTGGTTTAACAACCTGATACACTTCAACCTACCCCTGATTAACGACAGACCATATTTTTTTATGCTTCATTATCAAAGAAGTATAAGAAGAAAATTTCAAGTAATTTTAGCACAAGAAAAGGTAATGATCTACACCAGTTAAAATACTCAACTAAAAATTTAATGACAATAGCATCAACAATTATTGATAGCATGTTATGTGATACATGCATAAAAAGTATTCACCCATAGTTTATTTCGGACGGAAACCTTTATTTTCCTTTATTTAGAGAGGCTTTGAGACTCAAGACCTCATTCGCCTCTTTCTGGTAAATGGTTACAGTGGTGGGTAGTCAAAATCGGACACTTGAATTTCAGACGATTTTCCTACTTCGTGACGCTTTTATCAGTGGTCTAGAACTATAAAACGATTCGAAAACTTCGCAGTTGGCTTCTTCTACTTCTCTTCTTCACGAACATGCAAAAAAAGTATCAAAAATGCTCTTTTTTCGAAAGTTATGGCGAGCAAATGAAAAAAGTCTGTATAACGCGCTGGGCATTCAAAGTCGGACACCATACAATGTTTTGAATAACAACATTTTTAATATTTAGTAGCATTTCGTTTGGCATCTATTACACCCTGTAATCTGTTGGGCATGCTTTGGACCAATTTTAAACAAATATTTTAATATTTTTTCGCAATTCCTCGTTCAATGTTTCTTCCAATCTTTTCAAATATGAAGGTTTGCGTTTTGCAACCTTTTTTTTAAGTTTGTACCAAACATATTCAATTATGTTGTGATTTTTTTACTTTGGGAGAGTTCTTAACACTGATGGGCAATTATAAAACAACCACATTTCAGTCACCCATGCCTCATGCTTCAGATCATTGTCCTGGTAGAACGCAGAATCATTTGCTATTCCCAATTGTTCAACACTTGATTGA
>KZ063737.1:29002-40662 GCA_002091835.1 Anopheles maculatus
TCTTTACATGTAGCTGCAGTCATCAGATCCTGATCGATTGATTTTTTCGTCTATGACCCAAAATCCTGCCAAAAACAATGATAGCACTTATCATAATACCAAATACTTTGTTGGTAAAAGCACAAACATGTCTACCTTCGACCAATATTCTATATATTAAATTATATACTTTATGAAGAAATCGAAACGAAGCACTCTGTTTTTTTCTGATATAACTGGTGCCTTTATTGGCACTTTACCGAACAAATTGTGCTTTCTTAAATAACGCCAGATTTGTTGAAGAATCTACATCAATATCCCGAATATTTTTATTGTTGTTTTTTAATTCAACAGAGGTCAGGAAAGGCTTAGATCGAATTTATCGTATAATATGTCTGCCTTCTTTATACTTCATTTTGCGTTTTGATTCATTATTTAAATTTTTATTAGCAATTCTACTCTCATTTTAATATCGTTTCAATATATCATGGATTGTAGATTTGCTTATATTGGTGATTTCACTAAGTTTTCTGATACTTTTATCCTGATTCATGTAAGAAATTGCTATCTTTCTAGGTTTAAAAGTTTTTTGCTTCAGTATTGTAGAAACATACTAATTAAACTAATTATCATGTTGCTAGTGAAAGTAGTGATACGTTCCAGCTTGTTCCCAGCCAACATTTGTCCATATCATATGAAAACTCCTGCTAAATCGAGGTGTCCGACTTTGAATGCCCAGCATGATATACAGGCTTTTTTCATTTGCTCCTCATTATTTTCGTAGAAAATAGGATTTTTGAATATCTTTTCACATATTCGTGAAGAAGAGAAGTAGAAGAAGCCTACTGCAAACTTTTCAAGTCGTTTTATAACTCTAGTGTACTGGTAAAAGCGTCGCAAAGTGGTAAGAGCACCCGAAAATCAAGTGTCCGATTTTGACTACCCACCACTGTACATGTGATTAACAACTGTTGCGCACATGGCTAGACGATTTTATTAAACTATTTCGAGAATAGCTGAAGTAAACTTTAAATTTCTTTATTAAGGTTGCTAGTACGTAAACAAACGTTGGTTCTGCTCCTGCTTATCGGGTGAATAAATGGTAGCTAAGATAGTATCTAGTTGGCAGATGTTTCGGTTTGTAGTGTGCGGACTATGATATCGACGCCACAGAGGCTTCAAAGGGAGGGGACGACTGGATCTTTCGAGGATGTAGGAATGGTTTAGGCCGGTGTGTCCGATACGAAAGTGGGAAAGAACTCGTTGGTTGTGGCTGGAATCGAGATCATCCCATGGTGCAGTATTGTGTTTGATGGAACGGAGTTTCGTGAAGAGATCTAGGCTGTTCCGGGTGCTGTTCCAATCTTGGGCGACTATTGTGAAGTTTGTGAAGCAGGTGGCGTCTCGCCGAGAAAGGGAGTTTTGTGTTTTGGATGGACGAAGCCGACCTTTGTTAGCAAATCGATCGACTTTCTCGTTTCCGTGAATTCCGGAATGACCCGGAATCCAATAGAGAACTATTGCTATCCAATAGAAACTATCCGAGCTGCAGCTGCGACGATTCTGTTGGTGATAATGTGCTGGAATTAAAGCCGGTTTGGTGTATCGTAAAGAAACAACAGGCTGCTATTTATATTGGCTTCCGATCGGATTCAAATTCGAATCTACAACGACTAGGCTCGCCAGGTTCCGGTGGGCTGGTCATGTCATAAAAATGGCACCGCACAACCCAGCCCGTAAATCCCTTAAAGGCTGTACACATGGCCAGAAATGGAATGATGACGATGACGACGCGTTCGCCAGAAAGGCCGAAATATTGGACCGGCGCTACACCGTGAGCGTTATCGAGGATTGGTGCAGCAGCCCAAGACCGCGAAGCGGTTGTAGCTCCTGATAAGTAAGTAAGTAAGTAAGTAATTGCTTCGGTTCTTAAACTGAGGGAAAAAAGTAGGTTTTTTCTAAATTGATTTTTTTGGAACTTTTTCGGAATTGAATTATGTATTTTGTAGTTCATATTCCCTTTAATGAAATGCAAAATTCCCACTCCTGCTGCATTTAGCCACCTCCAAATCATGACAGAACCTCCATCATATTTTACTGTTACTAAGAGATTGTCAAGGACCATTTTTCGTATTCTTCTTTCGCCATACAACACGACGACCATTCAATTTGAAAATATAAAATTTTCTTTAATCAGAACATATTATGCGATTCCAAAACTCTTCCTGCATCATTATAATTCCTTAGCAAAAAATGTATTCAACGGTAGACATTATTTTCCTAAAACTTATTTCTTGCGTTCTTTGTAACCATGCTTTTTGAGATTATTGCGAATGAAGTTACTACATACTGTTGTTTGCCTCTCTAACCAGAATAGGCGCACTAGCTATTGAGATTTTTTTGCAGACAACAAAATGTTCGTCTGGTTTAATTAATAATGTTGGGCGATCGGCGGAACGGAGCGTTTTATAGTTCTAGGACACTGGTAAAATCGCAACAATGTATGAAAATCGGTCGAAAATTAAGTGTCAAACTGTATACCACTGTATACATGTAAAGTGATTTAGCATTGGACGGACCAGTGGCTGAGCCGGTAACGGCGCCGGTCTTCACATGGCAGGATCGAGTATCGAATCCCTTTCGGACCGCCTCGCCGCACGTAGGGTAGACTAATCAACTTCGGTTAAATGAAGTCACAGAAGGCTAGCAATAGCTGGCAGGCCGAGGTTGTAGTGCCAAAGAAGAAGAAGATGATGATAAAGCATGTTGTGTTGTGTTGTGTTTGCTTCTATCTCCGACACCAAGGCCTACCTGGGCTGTATAGCATTTTATTTATTTATTTATTTATTACTAACAATAGTCGGCCTTAACTTAAAGAAAGGATAGGGAAGAGGATTCACAAAGACGGGAACGAAAAAGTGACAACGTGATATGATAATCAAACCGATTTTGACTATTATTAAACGCGACTTAGGAGAGGATC
Organism: Anopheles maculatus; assembly: GCA_002091835.1. NCBI lineage: Eukaryota > Metazoa > Arthropoda > Insecta > Diptera > Culicidae > Anopheles > Anopheles maculatus. Next base: position 31,965 of record KZ063737.1, read on the forward strand.
ATTCTGACCGTGACTCGTAAGCCTTGTTGGGATATGGAGAGAGGGTCTCACACACAGGTGACGGGAAGGAGCGTAAAAGGAGATACGCGTTAACTGCATTAAAAGACGATTGGAAGTTCGAATGACGGGTTTGCACGGAATCAAGGCTTAATAAGCTACAGCGATAGGGGTAGGAGGGAACAGTCGCCTCGGGGTATCAGGAAAGGAACCGCCGAATTGCAAGTTTCGTGAACTTGCGCTGGACACGCTCGAACCTAGCTATCGTCGTCACCCCTGATGGTGACCAAACCACACAAGCATACTCAAGGATCGATCGCACCCAGCAACAATACTATGCCTTCAAACAAAAAGGATGTTGAACATTAGACGAGAAACGAGTGACGTGGCCCAACATACGTTTAGCTTTGCCGAGAGTGAAATCCAAATGATCGTTAAATGTTAGTTTCGAATCTAGCCAAACACCGAGATCTTTGAGGATACACGGTTAATGTCGATGCCACATACGCTGTACCTACAAAAGATCTTATTGGTAGAACGACCAAACGAAATCACATTACACTTCTGCGGACAAAGTCTAACAAAGATAGAGGGGTCGTTTGATAAAAAATCAATGAAACCTAAAAGGAAAAAAAAACTATATTATGTTTAGCATCATTGTCTCACTGCATGAACACTGTACGGTCTAACATAAGTTAAGTACATAACGTAAGAGGTTATTAAGGCAGGCATGATGGACATTGGCTCATTACATCTTATTTAATTTAATTTAGTTTATTAACGTTATTCATCGGACATCAGTCTACATGATTTCTTAAAGTTATCTTAGTTTCTAAAAATACGCAAACGCTCACGAAACGCTGACTTGGAAACATTGAAGTCGTATAGTTCAGACAAATAATTAAAAAGATAAACTTACAACCATCGTACAGGTGTTTAGTTCTTTCTCTTCAAGAAAGAGGTTTAACCGATTGGAAAATCACAAAAAGACAGATAATATTTCCCTCTAGTAGTAGCATGATTTCCGATTCATCCTTCTTCTTTTTCTTTCTTGGCCTAACGACCTCTTAGGTCATGCCTGCCATTTTTGGCTTACTTGACTTGCCCTGCCGTGTGAAGACCGGCGCCGCTGTCGCAATTACCACCGGCCGCCCCTCCGATTCATCCTATTGCTATTGAAACTGAGCATTGTACCTGATATTGTACCGTGCTATAATAAATGTTTCATACTACATTTATTTTATTGTGTTTGTGTCACAAATTAAATGTTTCATCAACAAAACGGTTAATACAAGTACGTAAATACAATAAATACGGCACTCATACAGCTGTTTGATCAATCCATGTTTTGTGGGTGTAGACATCTACGAACACATCAGGCGCACGACCATTGCATTGGGTGCCATAAAAGAAAATCCCTATAAGCTTTAAGGTATCAGACCGCACCAAAGGACCGCCCTCATCGTGCTGTAATATAATGGTACAGAAGTGTATTAGTTTTGAATGTTGGTTTAAAAAATTGATTTTCCACTTACCGTGCAGGCCGATTGGCCCACTTGACTGATAGCACATATATTTCCGTTCGATAGATTCGACAGTCCGGTTCGTGTGCGACAGTCAGTTAATGAAATCGTGCGTCGGTAGAGCGTCTGTAACGTGTTCGAATACCCAGGGCTACCGTACAAAAGCGTTCCCCATCCGTAAAATATGGCAGACATATCAGTCGTAATCGGTTGATCATTGAGTTCAATTGTTGTAACTCTCGTTGAAAGTGTAACTGGCTCAGACAGTTGTAATAAAGCTACATTATTCACACCGTTCGCCACACTATACGACGGATGAACTTGGATTTTGCTAACGGTGTACAGTTTCTTGTTGGTAAGCAAGCGATGAGAACCTAGTAGAATGTTTAAATCTGCCGCTGTCTTATCGGTTACACATTGTGCTGTGGAAAGGATCCATGAAGCTTTTACTAACACACCAGCACAGACAAATGCCGATCCGGTAGTTGTTTTGATGGCAACAATGTACGGCGCTGCACCGGGTAATGATGTGTGGCCACCAACGATGCAACTGACTGTGTGAGAAATCAATTTTATAACACATTGCGTTGCACGTTATGATGAGACGGCACATGAAAATAAGTAATTTTGACTTATTTAAAACGAAGTAAAAAGATATTTTATAACCATTTTACCTTCGGATGTTGCAAAAATAGTGACAAGAAATACAGCAATCAACACGTTAGACGTAGTAGCTTTCACCATTGTTACAATAGAACTAGGGACGTGATTAAACGAGTGCAATTTTTACTGCTTTAATTGGAGTTTTGCTTGGAGGACTGTGGGGGACGTAAGAACTTTTCGTGATAGAAGTACACTGCCAGCTACGAAGACCTTTTATAAACGATCTTTTTCATCACAGTGTATTGTAAATATTGACACGATGTGCACGGCAAACAAGATAAGACACTGTTGAATTAAAAACGCTTTCTATGTGAAAATCGCTTCTTGTTTAGTAGGTGCTTCAACGATAAAAAAAAAACAATAGTTATTTTTATTTAATCACTTATCTTTGATCGCAACCGTATATTTATTCAATGTGTTTTAACCAACATACTTACTAGCAACAACAGTTAATGGTTTGTTGTTCGGGCACATATATTTACGCATTTATATAGTGTTGGATCTCTATCCACAACACGGCATCGCAATTATCTTCGGTATCGTGCATGCTCCTTTTGAACAAGAAAGTCTATGCAACTCTTTCAGTACAGGAAACGCAGCTTTGAAGAGTCGGACGAGTAGTTGAAGCAGCAACTAATTAAGTCGAGGAAAACTCAGGAAATCAACTAACTAAGTCGAGGAAAACTCAGGAAATTGTACAGGACGTTAAATGCCCCACGAAGCGGTTCCATTCCTCAAAAGACAAGCGGTAGTTGAGGATCGACTATTGAACGTGTTACTTCGAAATACGCCACAGGAGCTCCGTAACCTCTGGCATAGGAAGCAGAAGAGGAGAACAGCTGTTAGAACACATGGATGGTCTCTTGGGACCAGCTTACTGTTCAATATTGTTATGGAAAGTGTCTTGCGAAGCGCGGATTCAGTTTTTGGTCATTTTTGGCAAAGACGACGTTGGCAACAGCTGTTAAGGTACAGTACTATTGGTGATGTGACGGCCTAGCTTACCAGGCTTGTAAAAATGACAATCACTAAGATTACAACACATCAGGTAAAAGTGTATGGTAAACTCTCTGCGGTGAAGGCCCTGCACCAGGAAGATGAGTTTGCCTGCGTTCTCTTCAATCTGGCGCTAGAGAGAATCATTTGAGACTCGGAGGTAGAAACCTCGGAGGAGACCTCCGACTAATATGATGTTGAGCCGTACAGATGTTGTCGAATACTGCTTTATTGATAATTTTTGAATCCCTAAATACTAACTGACCGCTCTGATGTTGCAGAGCGGTTATTGCACGTGGCTCCACGCGTTCGTCGATTTTTATTTTATTTGTTCCCTTTGACCGCGGTCGTACGTTCGCATCGAGCGTTTTTTCGTTAATTAGACTGATGCCTTTGCCTTTCGAGTGGCGTGGTTCGTTTTCTCATGCTCATGGTTCCGGCTTCGGAGCACTCCGGATTAGTGATGGGACGCTCCGCTCCGATCGCTCCGGAGCCCGCTCCGGCTCCATGCTGGAGCCGGCTCCGCTCCAACCGCTCCGGAGCGAACAATCGGATCGTTAAAATCTTTTGTCATTTTGTATAATAGTCTGGGAGTATGTGATGCCTTCGAAATTATTTTTTCATGGTGCTTCGAGAAAGTCAATTTACTGTCTAAAATAATATCAAGGTCAGAAACATTATCACAACGTTTAATTTGCTTGTCATGATAAAAATAATTCTTAGTAAAAGGTCTCTTCGAGCGAGTAAATGATACTACGAAGCACTTTTCCACGTTGAATCGAAAGCAAATTCAAAGAGCACCAATTAGAAAAGAAATATTGATAAAGGTAATCGACTGAAATTGAGATGAGGCTGTTTCTGCCTAATCTGAATGTTTGTCAAACTTTGCTTGATCTTACTTGTCTGGATAGTCTAGTTAGTCAACCTTACGTATGAAGGGACAGCAATCCGGATAGGATTCGATACACAGTCCTGCCGTATGAAAGAAAATCTCCACTTTTACTAGTCTGTGTATCCGGCCCGGTTACGACATTATCTTTAACCTTTGTAACATTTGCGATAAAAAGTTATAAACTTGAAATATTATTACAACAAAACATATTTCATTCTTTAAGGGGAAAGGATTGCGTTTCCATAGGGTTAAGGTTCAAAAATAAAAAAAAATAAAAAACAAAAGTAACGTCGTAACTTTATTTCTCCGACCATACGTCCTTGTCGTTACCACGAAAAAAAAATTAATTTTCATTTACTTAATATTTACTATAACATTTTAACCAAATAAATTTTTCTAAGTTATATTGCTTAGGTTCAACTACAAATTACCAAATCATTGCTACAGAATCAAACCCTGAATAAAGTCGCAATATTCTCTTACAAAACAAGTTTTACCATAACCGAGAACGAATCCGTGGCTATTTTAACAATGCTTTCATCAGCATGACAACAACTGAATCAGAGTTGATTGATGCAGTGATGACCTTCTTTTTACAATAACTTCAACTAGGTTATATCGAAACAAGCGATATCAGTTCGTCATATATCTGCATCATAACTCTATGTTTATCCAGCTTGATGCCATTTTAAAAAAAATTAAATGGCCTCGTGTCATTTTGTTCATGTGTATGGCCGTGGCAGTTGTTTTTTTTACGTTAAAAGAGTAGGTAAAATTAACATAATATTTTTAAAACACAATTTTCTTCTTTTTCTTTGGCATTTCAATATCAAGAGATATTTGCCTGAGATTTCTGGTTTTCTTAGTTTAATTTACCCGTAGCTGCGTACGGAGTGTCCAGTTGGAATTAGATGTAGATTTTCCCCAGTTGGCAAATGGTGCCTATAGATCATTGCCAAAATAATGCTAACTAAAACGCGAATGCCGCGCATTTATAAAATTTAAACATAATTAAATTCGTTGATGGCGCGAGAAATTCCGCACATGTGATATTGGCACTGAAAACTGCAAAATCTACCATGGCATTAAAATTTAAATAAATCACGATAATGAATCGGCTGCATCCTAGCAATTGGTGGTTAAGCAATATTTCGGCATGAAACGAACACTGTCACTTTTAATACATGTTGTACAGCGTAAATGGATAAAAATTTGTAACATAAAACAGACAACAATTTTCAAATGCAAGATATAATGCTTTACGAACTTTAGTGTAATACATTTGATATAAACAAACAAAAAATCGCATTTACATCCGGGGTAAACCATGCGTGGCGGCATATTTATTTTTCCGTCAATCAATTGAACAGTTTTGTGTTCCCAAGACAGTAAATCTAGCAATTTATATACGAAGTTGCTTGCATCCAAAATGGGATACCTAAGAATTTAGACTCTGCATTGTTTTATAAACCAGTAATGGTAGCGCGGCTGCCAATATTGTACTGTGACTATGTGTAAGCTAACTATTCTTTTACTTAACCAACGTGCCGAATAAAACCGAATTGCAAACCATGTAATTCCTTTGAAAATTTGGAAAATGGCTCATGCGCGCATCAGATTGACTTAACTGTTTCTCGTTTTAGATGGGAACCAATGTTTCTATATATTTATATAATTCAAAGTAAGCTAGCAATATAGCAGACAGCAAGTCGTTAGCCAAACAGAACATATACAACGGGGTGGAGGTGGTACTAGATTGCGTATTGTATCGTGTTGTTTGAAATTCTGACCGTATTGCTGGTGAATTGAAACAAACGAATTTTACAATTTTTCTCAACGATCTCTATTTTTACTCTATTGCAAAACGATCAATGAACATGAACAACTAAAAACAAAAAACAGTAAAAAAAGGGAGAATACAATAGCTCACACCCATAGTATTCTGCATATTTGCTTATTGTTACTTTTATTAATGTTTTGTCCATTGTTCATGTCCTGGGCAGACCTGGGTTTACTTATGTGCCGGGATTTTATACCTTTCAATTTGAACATGAAATTTTTCGCGCTTATGTTTTGCTTTATATATTATTTAGATTTTTAAGATCGATAGCAAGAGGTGCAAATAATTGATAACCTCTTCTCTATGCGTACTCAATCATGCAGCTCCAGCCTAATGATGGTTTAGTAGTCTTCCAGATCGAAACAATCATTATCCAACTCATCCAGCTGCATGCTTTGAAAGTCTACCTTATAACGCAGTATTCCTGTAAAGAGTAGGAATGTGATTGTTTTAACATGTATAAAACGTTTCTTAAAGTTACTTAACAAAGGTTACAAACGTAAAGGTTAAAACTCTATAACAAGAAAAGATTATATGAACAAAAAAAGGACAATACTACAAGTCATATCGAGAAATTATGATGATAACGTTCTCTCATGCATACATTAAAACATAGATACAATACAAAAATCATGTGCAATTTCACAACGCAGTAGGTATTTACGTCCGCATTTATATTAAGTTTGTATAAATGATACAACAGTTTGAAAACACTTTTTTTGTCTTAACCGCACAAGTTAGATAAAAAAACGTATTTATAAAATTTAAACACAATTAAGCATAACACAAAAATAATGCCAAAAAAAACAAAAGGTTACAAAAGTGCCTAACGCTACGCCACACAGATCACAACAAATCTTACGCCACATTCGGTAAAAAGTCGCTGAGAAATGTGTTCGCAAGGCAATAAGCTAAGATGGTATAGAGGCTCTTAGTAATTATTTCGATGGAATTGCAACAACCAATAATTATGACATAATCACTCAACCAAAGCAAAAGAAAAACTTTTTTAATCTTATATATCATTCAAATTACCTTGCTGAAGGAACGTGTGAGAATGAGGAGTTCATTAGTAAGTATGAAAAATATTGTAATGGATGAAAACCGCACACACACACATTGGATGATTAGGTGGTGCTGTGGTAATGTTACCGTACAAGCACTCAAAAAAACAACAAAACAGGTGACACAAAATAAAACTATGGAACGAAGTATGTTTTTGGCTTCGGGGCTATGTTCGACACACGGTGGTAGTGGCACCGGACTTTCACGTCGAATTCAATCCGGATAGTTTCCCCGTACCATTCATGGGAACAATCAAGTCAAGAAGGCCAGAAATGATCAGCCCAACCCCTTTCGAGGTTATAGAGTGCCAAAAGACGAAGAAGAATGACACAGTTTTCTTCGAAAATCCTTTGAGAAACCGTGTACCACCGTTCGGTAGCAAAAACACACATCAATCATAAAAACAATGCAGTGAATTGGAAACATCTAAATCGAACATGTTGTTTTTTGTAATCCTTACCAAACGAAATTATCATATTTATGCTCTACAGGACTCGCTAAACATGTTTTCTCAAACATGCAATTGGCAGTATTTTTTTTTTTTTTATTTTCATTTATCGTAAAATGAGAGTCAAGTCAAAACTACTAGAAGAAATTCTCCTACTGGTATATGGGGCACACATCATACATCTAAAGAAACGTACGTATAATGTCGACATGGTCGAATTGACCAAACTTTACGCGTACACATTAAGCCGCGAAATCGAAAAATCATACAAAACACTTGCGTTAATTAGATAAGATGCACACAGAATGAGAAAAAGTGTACCATGTTGTTGGAAAATAAAACCAATTCAATAATCGTCTAAATCAACATCATCCAACGGTTCATCCGCTTGCAAGGATTGAAAATCGACTTTGTAACGAAGGATTCCTACGTGTTATGTTTTTGGAAAATGTCAAAGAGCAATCAACAATTTGTTACATAAATCCATTGTTATAGAAGTAACCCCCGCATGAAAGCATTTAGAAATGGAAAAGAGAAAATTATTTAGCAATAAGTTAGCAATTACAGTTTTTCTAACTTAAAGCACAGTGTCTCTACTTACCTCCGATTCCACCGAACCCACGGACAAATTGACTACCTTCCTGGGATTTATCCGTAATTATTTCCAAAGTTGCACCGAAACATTTATAATTGTTAGCTAACCATTCAAGCAGTGGCTGTGACTCGACCAATTCCATTTCGACACCACTCTAAAAAGGCATAAAAGGCATCATTTAGTAAATGGCCGCACAATATTGTGAATGGCATCCGAACTTGAACCATCTTTACCTCTTTGTCAGTAAAATGAGATTTGTCCTTTTCCTGCTCGGGCGTTAAGTGTAATACTGTAGTAGACGTAGCGCTAGCATGGTTCTTTAATATGTAACGCTGAATATCCAGGTTTTCCCAACATATTAGAGTTTCTACAGATCCCAACTCGAGTGCCTTAAGAGTATCTTCGACGCCGAAACAATATTTGCCAGTATCCTGTAGGGAATAATTGGTAAAGTTTGCATGTAATTACAAGTTTACTTGCGTGTATGGTACCCGCCAGTTAGTCGAGTATAGTACGCGCACCTAAATTTTGCATCATTTTTAGAGCAAAAAAATGTTTTTGTATAATTGCGCTCTACCCTCGATAACATACGGGATGAGGCCAATGTAACGTTTAAAGCTTACCTGCGATATTTCATCAAAGTATCTACCGATCAACTTTTTCTCTTGAATGAATTTCA
>KZ063738.1:0-23132 GCA_002091835.1 Anopheles maculatus
ATGATGGCGGTCTGGATGAACCACGGCAGCCCGAGACAGATGAGTATATCGAACACGTTCGACCCGACGGCGTTGGAGACGGCCATGTCGCCGTAACCCTCCTTGATCACCGCAATGGAACTAAGCGCGTCCGGGACGGACACACCCGCGGCCACGAACGTTAGTCCCATGACGGTATCAGGGATGCCGAGGGTCGAACCGATGATCGTTATCATCCACACCATGAAGTACGAGTAGAACGAGATCCAGATCATCGAGATCAGGAAGGTGAAGGGGTACCAGTTTTTATACTTTTCCGTCTTGCAGTCCGGCATCGTTAGCCGGGCAGTGTAGTGGATCGGATAGACGATCGCCCACGACACCTGGGCTAGGATGCCCCCGTCGACGGGTTTTTCGAGCGGATTGTGCGAGTCCTGGGGTCGTGGTTCCTTCGGTTTGTAGTAATCTTCGCCTGCTGCCGGTGCTGCTACGGCTGTCTGTTGTACGACTTGCGTTTGCTGTTGCTGCTGCTGCTGCTGCTGTTGCGTCTTCTGACCATCCTGACCGTACTGATCTTCGTACGCATAGTTCTGCTGACCGGTACCAGTATTCCACGCGTCGTTCACGTTGGCAACCGACGAGTTCGTTACAGCCGGAGTTGGTTCACCCCAGGCCGCATTTGGATCCCAGCTAGCGTTCGGATCCATGTACGCGCCGTACCCTTGATCGACTGCTGGTGGTTGATCGGCTGGTGGCTGTTGCTGCTGCTGTTCTTGACCCGGCTGCTGACCCTGGGTGTAGGTCGTCTCGGGCAGGTTCTTGTACGTGACCAGGGCCGACTGTTCCTCCTTGGTGGGGAGCTTAATCGGGAGGTTCCAGGTGTGGGCCCACTTCTCGAGCGGTGTGTTGAAGTGCAGCGCGACACAGTACACGACGTAGAACAGTAGCATGATCAGCGATTCGATCCACGAGATGACATCGTTGAAGATGACGATTAACATCACCAGTATGGAGATGGTGTAGAAGGTGCAATCGCGTACCAGTGGCCACCAGTTTAGCTGGAGCACGGTGCCGGAACAGAGCGCACACACGGATATCACGAACATGATGTTGAACACGGCCGATCCAATCACGCCACTGATGCCGATATCGTCCTTGGCGAAGAACACACCAATGATGACGGTTGCCAGCTCGGGTGCAGAACTGCCTGCCGCCATAAACGTCGCACCGGCAACATCGGGTGAGAGTTTTAGTTCTGAAATGTTCGGGAAAATGTGATTAGTCGCCATTCAAGACTTGCGACGATCAAGCAAATGAAACCTTACCTTCACAAATTCGGTCTAAACTCGACACAAAGTAATCGTCACACACGATCGCCAGCCCAAGGAAGGTGAAGATGGCTACGAGCACGTGTATGATCAGCCCGCCATGTTTCCGGACGTTCGGTCCCATCAGTGGTTGTGGGAATTGTTCGATCGCCGGTGGTGTACAGTTCTCACGCTTCGGTCTCCACGTTGGATGCGTATGGTGTACCCGGCCCTCCGCCGGTTTCGTTTCCTCCGTCGGACCTGCCTCGTCCGGTCCGGTAGTATCCGTTTCGCCGGACGTTTCCCCCGAAGACGATGCGGAGGTAGCGTAAAACGCTGGATTTGGTGTAATGTTGGACAGGTCGATGTTGCCCAGATCGAGCCCACCCTTCTCCTCGCTGCCACCACCGATTGAGGCGGAGTATGCGTGAAAGCTAGAGTACACCAGGAATACGATGCCCATGTGCCAGTAGCGACCTCGCCGGGTGTGCCGACGCCCTGCCATACCGATGGCCATCGCAAGTCTTTGATGGTGTTAGCTGATGGTGTGCGAGAACGTGATGATGCTACCGATGATGCGGTTCCTTTTTTATCCTATCTGTGTTGGCCGAATGGATGCAGAGCAGGAAGAAGCAACGCAAGACATGATTAGAAGAAATGATCAGTCATCAAACACGCATTAGTATGACATCAAGTGCTGTTCTCTCCATTTAGTAATATTCTTTTCTTCACTGATCTCACTCGGTTAATGCGTCGGTTGTACAGCAAAAAAATAGGAACACGGCACAGCCGCTATCACTGTCAAACCAAGTGGCACCTTTACAATAGCATTTGATTTTCCCAGGACAAAAAAAAAAAAACAGGCATAAAAAGGAAAACCTCGGAATTCTGGGAAAAAATGGAGCTTTTGCAATCAATACCGCGAACCATTCGCGCTTGTCCATTCATACAAGCGCTCGTTCGTTCGTTCGTTCGTTCGTTCGCTCGTTCGTTCCATCGATGATGTTGGGTACTTGAGTTGATTTCATTAAACCGATGAATAAACGCTCAAACCTCTCCCCAGGGACAGTTTAGCGAGCGATGCTTTACCCGATCCCAGTTAATGTTTGGCCCTTGCGTCTGTCTACTAATTCGCATTTGCCATTTCAGTCCTGGCTTTGTCGAGGACGGAAAGACATGCAGCCAGCAGCCAGTGCATGCGGACAATGTGGATGATGATAGTAGAAATGGGGATAAGAATTGGAAGTCTCAAACGAGGACGTAGCAATGGGGGAGTTGTATGATTCAAGAGCATCAATTCTCCATCGCTATTTATTGGATTTTGTTTTTATTCATTTGTATGTACCTTTTGTAACTTAACGATATTTTGGATTGATTGCTTTCTTGTGAAAATCCTTTTTTTCTATGATCGTCGTGGATAGTGATCTAGATTAGTTCGATTGAAGCATCCATTTTTCTCAAGCGAGCCAGCATTTCCGTAGCGAATGGTGAAAACTGATAAGACTGATTCTCGTTGTTTTACCGAGACTTCCGGATCAAAAATAGTGCTGCGGCACCACGATAACAGCTAGAGCTTCTGACTCGAAACCGAATCATCAATCAAGCTCGGGTGAAGTTGCTTTCACGTGCCGACGATTGCCGTGGAACAATGAGGATGATTTCATTTTCAATTATGTCGGTTTTATCCGTACCTAGTTCTGTGCACCTTTTCACAGTTTCATTCTTTCACTTTGCACAAAAGCAAATGATCGATGTACTTCAACATTTGAACACTTTAGTAACTGAGGTTTTACTGGAGCGACCCGGTAACCCGGTGGTAATTACGAAGGCCTTATATACGGCAGGGTCAGTTGATGAATCCCTTCTATTTTGTCCATCCGTAAGAAAAAAAAACGTCTATGTGACTAAAAAAGTATACCACTTCAAGTTGTGGTGCCAAAGAAGTAAAAGGAAAAAGAAAAGAAAGTTTATTAACTGCACCATAAACTGCATTTCGCCTTGTTCCAGGTGTTTTCCTTTGATGTGTTTTTCATCAGGACACCGGGAGCACACATAAGTGGCCACACGTGCCAAATTACTACTCACTTACTGCACACAAGCTTTTCAATTACGGTGTGATGAATAATAAATGTTTTAAACTTAAAAGTCTTGACGGCTGACCGTTAAGACCATCTGTTCACTCACAAAAACCTTGAAGTGATAACTTGAGCTTTAGCTCGAGGTTTTTGTGAAGTGACCTTCCAACGAACTAGCTATGGTCAGTCGGTGTGTTAGCGTTTTCACTTCGAAACCGTGGACAGCGGTTTAATAATTGCTTTATTTGCTCTTCACACACAGTAGGCCATCAAAGCATCGGGGCGCCTAAATGTAGGCAAACGCACACATAACCGAATGAAAACGGAATAACAGGGAACTGACTGTACAGGTTATGGGGAGCAACTGATTTTTCCTTGGCTTCCCATTTTTCCACCCCCGAGTACACACACACACACGCCCCATACAAAACACAGGTTTATCGACTTTCCCGCACACAGCGCTGTCAGTACCGATTTTGGAGAGCGAAACGCGACCCTTTTTTTCCCCCCGCCCGGTCGATGCTGCTGCTCACGTGAGCCGGAGAAAAGAATGGACCGGATGCTACCGAAAAATGTTGTGCGAACATTTAGCAGCATCAAACTTCATTCACTGCCCATTCTTGCCACATCGTCACAACGGGGATAAAAGCTCGGTTTTCCTATACATTCCCCATCTTCGGTCGGGCGCCAATTCTGGAGTCGCGGTGGGAGTAGCAAAGAAAAGAAAAAATGGAGCAAACACTTAACGTGAAAGGGCGGATGTGTACATCATCATGTTGTTTTCTGTTGCCGATTTACATTTTCATCGTACTTTTGTTTCTGTTCTTTGCCGGATCCTTCTGGCGCTTGGTGGAGCCCGTTTTCGTGTGCGTTGGCTCTTCTGTTCGAGCTCGTGCGTAACCGACCACACTGGTCGGTTAGACACAGACTGGTTGTTCGCCGTTGATAGAGCACGGCATCGGATCAAGTAATGACATTTGGCGCTTACGTGCTTTGTGGCTGCGTTGGTGTACAGCAGGTCGATATATACATATATATATCTGTATAGCATGCACGGCAGCACTGCACAAGCAAAGATCTTTTGACGGTAATTTCATTTATGTGGATTTGTTTCCGATTGCCAGCGTCGGGCTGTGGAGATTCCCGGGGTACTCATCCTTTCTGGGCTAGAGATAAACAAGATACACCATATTGTGGAGCGGTTTTAATGCGATTAGTGCAAAGTGTGTTTTATGAATAAACATTGCTATAATAAACGTGATTGTTGTGCAACAGGAAGTTAATGTCAAAGGTACGGGTGTCGTATCTTTAAGGGTAGGCGTACCGGTGTAGGTATCGCCGTGGATTTACAGCAAAATTCAATTTGCAACAGACTCGAAGCTATCACAGACCATCTGCACCGGTGCTGCATCGTTTTCACTTAATTACAGGGGTTTCGTGATGGACTAGCAAAGGTTCAACTAATACTGGATTGCGTTCAGAATGAAGTGTACCATATTCATCTGTTGCAGTTTAAGTCCTGAAAACGCTGAAGCAAAAATGTGCTAAAGCGTCTCAGTCCTAAAATGCCTTAAGGGACCATACTTCTGATAAATTAACTATAAATATGAACATTCAACTTCATCTTAAACAGGGTCTAACAATGGATCGATCTTTGGGATCTATCATGACTTCAATAACAATAACTTTTGGGGAGAATCTAATAAACGATCGAGCAAATTATCAGCCAAAAAAAAAACAGTTATCACGAAGCAGTTGACAATGCAGTTAATCGTTTTAATCATAAGATGTATCATGTAAGATTAAAAATCTAACCATATGCATCACAAACTTTAAACGAGTTTAGCAAAACGCATTTTTAGGATTTTTCATTCAATAATCCTATGCCCTAGCGATTCTTGCAACTAACTTTCATGATTTGTGTCATATATATGAACCAATATATTAAAGTGCTTCCAAACACTCTAGGAACTGAAATTAAAAATTTGTACTTGCTATAAGCTCTTTCCCAAATCTTTGAAGTTAGCAATAGTGAGGTACACACTGACGACCGCTTATGACAAAAATGTCTAATGAACCTCTAGCAGGCTCTTGGAACGAAATTGGGGTATCCAAACGATTCCGTTGACAGAGCCAGACAGCGGAGACATCGTCTAGCAATCGAGGCCCTCTAAACGTTTATAGTCCGCAGAATATTGACAGGTAAGTACACCTCACCTGAATAAATATATTCAGAGTCAGTAAGAGCCTCCGGGCTTCAAGCATCTGCTTTGTTTGCCCATACAGATTTTGAATACGCAGCAACCCAGTCGTGCAGACAACGCCTTCGCCTACTGGCTCTATTATCTTAAACCAATGAAGGATATCGACACTGTTATACGAAATTCGCTGTCCATGTCTGGAAAGAAGCTGGACGAAAGTGTGTCGTTGCTCGAACGAATTCTTAACTGAACTCATCAACGATCAAATGGACTTTTCTAGCTAAGCTCTACGTCTAATTACGTCAAATTAAGCGTAATTCTGTAGGCAAGACAATGTATCAAAGGCTAAAGGCAGAGCTCACCTTCAAAAGGACGTTAAGAAATGATTGAGTTATTTAAATTTAACTGCCTTTACCATCGGAAATCTGTTTTTAATGCCAATATTTAACGGAAATTGGATACGAGATGCTTCTTAAAGTATGTAGAATATCAATTTCTAAACGTCAAAATGTATACACAAAACATATCTATGGTTATGATGCACTCCTTTGCTAGTTGATCTCATAAATCTCAGTTAATGGACGGACTATAGAGAAGTAGAAACCTAACCATTGTGTTTAAAAGAAAGCACATTTATGTGTATATTCTTTACTGAAATATTAAAGAGATGTTTTTTTCCATTTTAAAGAGAAGCGTATAAATCCCCACGAAGAAGCTTGGTATCCGTGAATGGGCTAGGATAATACTGAAGCAGCCAATATTAATGAATACGGTCGGTTTCATTAAGAAAATTACTTATTAATGCGCGGCAGAGCTCGCATGTCGAGCGGGCCCGATGTGAAAAGCTTTCAAGAATCTTGGAGACCTTCAGGTGAGAGGGTTGCTTAGGAACATCACTGCTTCCTTGATTAGCATATGGCTAGTGCTAGAGGTCGATAGAAACTCAATGCCGCACAGAGCACAAGCAAACACCACAAGCATGCACCAGGTTTTTGTCACCACCAGTTCCAGTTCCGTTTGTGGTACTGTGCTATTTTTGTTCTAACCCTCGTGTCGGTTGCTAATCCATCCTTCAAGCGTGTTTTTTCCTGCTCGCCTCACAAAAATTATGTAACTGCGTTTATGCTGTCCACTGTCACTTGTGTTTGTTGTTTGCACGTTGCACTAGCGTTTGCTTCGCTAAGCTGTGTCCCCATTATGGGGGAGCACAATTAGTTAACTTTTAGCATGATAAAACGCCAAAAACCTACACAGATTTTGCATATGGAGACGGAATATCCAATTTAGTCTAATCAAAGCGCATTGTTGTTTGTCCACAGAATCGATGATGTCTCTCGCTTGAAGAGCATCATACATTTTTAGGACCAAAATAGGCACTTTGTTTCGGAAATTCAACCCATTTCAAGAGTCGGTTTAATGAGACAAAAATAAATGCGTTGTGTGTGTGTGGCTGTGTGGGGAGATAACCAGAACCAGAAATAACAAAAGGCCAAGAGCATATTTCGCATTATCTTTGTTGCCGTCGGAATGTCGGAAAATGGACACACGCTCGCACACTTACAGCCACAGCCAGAAGGAATTATCGTGACCGTAGTCGAGGGAAATGGTTCCGTTCCGATGCTCTGGCACACACAAGCTAGCACCCGATCGATAGTTGGGATGATGAGCATGCTGAAGGAGAGTAGAACAACACACACAAAAAAACGCAAACCGTCCCCAAACCCCGTTGCATTCGGTGGAACTCGATGGATTCGCGATGCCAACAGCACACTACCCGCGAACAGTATTGAAGCGGCAGGATCCCGCTCGTTAAGGTGTTTTATTACTCCGGGGCTAGACGATCCATGGTTCGGCGTGTGTGTTTGTATGTGCCGCCTCCCCCGTCATCGGGTGCAACTGGTCATGTCAATGATGATGGTGGGTCCTGTTTCTGTTTTTTTTTTGGTTTGCTGTCCCGCTTCTCATTGACACCGCGCCGGTTGGACGGTTATCGATTTGGTTTCCTTGCTGCTCACTGAACTCGTGCTTCGCCTAGTGTGCAGGATATTCCGGAAGTATCGGGACTGCCATTACATTTGTCGTACTGGATTCGATCGGATAGCATGATTCATCACAATGATACAGCCCGAGAGAACCTGGAACAGCGAGAAACTGCAACTAATGGGCACTTAGAAGTAGAATAGTAAGCCCAAAACATGATCAGGTATTGCAGTTTGATGTCGCTAGGCGAAGTCGTAATTGACAGTCAATTATGCAACCATGACTTTTGATAATATTGACCATTTTTCCTTTACTTTCCATCTCGTCTTTGCACATCAGACCAGTCGTCACGATATTATGGCCGATAAATGCTGAACGCTACACACACACATACACACACACAAAATCGTTACAAATGCGTGACGTAGGCCCCCCAACAAATCGTGCCAAAAATCCGCACCGAAGCAGATTTCGGGTACGCGGGTACCACTCACACTGTACTGTTTGCGCTGCTGTACGTCGGCCAAATTTTCCACCCGGAGCCTTCGTTTGCGGGCGCTCGCCATTCAGTTGCGTATTTAAGTATTCAGTACAAAACAAACGACCGGGTCTGCCATGCTTCTCACACCGCGTGTGGATACTATTTCTAAATCAGGAAAATGAGCTGCGGCACTCATCTGCAAGCCGTCACGTAATAAACGGGAGCTCACGCTCCCGAGAGTACGAGTGTGCAGGGACCGAAGGAAAAGCAAAGAACGATGGCTTTCACCCTTCGTCCTTTAAAGGTACGGGAAACGCACCAGCAAAAACAAAAAAAACAGAAATCTCTACGTGTTCTACGGGAAATTCTGCTTCAACAAGAACGCGAACGCTTAGTGTATCGGGTGGCGCTCATCACGGGTCCGGTCATCCCCGTTCTGGAGGAAAGCCCAGTGCAGTCGAGGCATGAAAATTCATTGATTTTCTATTTTGGATACCCCGTTCGTGCCTTGAAGAAGAGCCACCGGTGCCATCTGGGCCCCAACCACTAACCGGAGTGATGTAAGCGGACGACGACGACGGATAGATCTACTGTTACAGTCAATAAAAGGGTTAAACATCATTCATAAAAGCGGAACACACACACACACACACACACACACACGCTAAACCTATTCGAACGATAAAGCTGAGGCTTTTCCAGCACGTTTTCCACCGAGAGACGGTCAGGTCACATGAGCTTGTTTTGTCCTCGTTTTAAAATTTGGCACACTTCATTACTTTTTGCCCACGAGCAATATAAGCTTCCTTTACGCCCCAATTTTTTGCAATATGTGAACGATTTTCACGAGCTGTTTTCCGGTCATAATTTGCTGTTTTCCATCTATTATCCGAAACAAAAGGTTTAGGCACCGTTTTTATTTCACATTCCAACACTGACACAAACTCTTCGTGAAAAGCAGCACACATACACACGCACACACGCATACACGTAGCACCTACACACGAAATCTTTCATTACCTTTACCTTTAACCCGGGTGAGGGTTCCGGTGGAAGGTAGGAGGGGGAGCCGGAATTTCCTCGCTTTCCTTCACTTCACACTGCCTTTGTTATTATCTCTCGCCGAGATGCACATACAAACGCGTGCCCATACACACATACACACATACACACACGCATACACACCAGGCGGTCACGACTGCATGCACGTATATACACACCGACACGCACGCACACCCTGCTGCAGGGAACAGAAAATATTGTCCACCGCACCTCGCTGACACCGGGGACCCCGACACGACACGACACGACGAGCGTGTGTAAGCGCGAGTCACAAACGCTACTGGACTACTGAAAACCGACGACTTGATGGCGACGGCCCCAACCGAAAAAAGGGACATCGCACGAAAGCTCTCGGCCTCGGAAAATGCTCGATGGGGGGATTGTTGTTGGACGGGAGCACGAGCAGGAGCACTTGTTCGGGCCGTTTTCCAATTTTCCACGATTGCGCACTGGATGCCTGCTTGCGGTGGTAGCTCACCGGCGACTGCTCGCTTTTCGGTTCACTTTCGCTTTTTCCACTTAACTCGGTGAGTGGTGAGCTGAGCAGCGGGCTGGCACGGCTGGCGGACAGACGGTGACCGTAGCGCCTCTGCTTGAGCTGTCGGATGTCGGATTTGTCGGTTTTTGGTTGCTGTGCGTGGTTCGAGTAGGCCACGATCTGGCCTACTCGGGATGGTACTTTGCCTGCCCCTAATCCCTGTCACAACCGTGCTTGAGCAGTGAGATCACGGATCCGGGATGTAAGCTATCGCCGACTCTAGTGGCGTACTTCGTTATTTACTTACACCCACTTTTCCCGGGGGGGGGGGCAAATGTATAACAAAAAAAAAAAAAAAAACAAAACTTGCAAAACAGGAACGGAAACAGAAACAACCATCTAGCAAGCAGTGGAAAGCTTTTAAGTACCTGTTGCAACGTTGCTAAATGGAGTGTCCTTTGGGAACGAATGTCTGTGAGGGTAGCTTTGTAGCGTGAAGTGAAACAAAAAAAAAGAATGCTAAAATAAGCACTGGGCTGGTGGAGAGTAATATTTTACATTGTCAATTTTCATCATAAATCTCTTGCGACTTTGCGAAACCTTTTCGCAAAACCGGCAGTTCCCATCGCTGTCCGACCCAAGCTATAGAAATTGTTTCCGAAACCGCAAAAACTCAACCGCCCACCGTGCACAAATTGATGTCCTTCTTGCGGATGTCCGTTTCGTACGGCCTCATCTTCACCACAACTTCCCAAGCATTAACCCCATTGTACCGGTGCACTTATGCGACACTGGAACTCAAGCCAATCGGTGGTATGGGAAATAAGTTGTGCAAAATGCATGCAACATCGCCCTGGTTGTGTATGAATGGAAGGAAATTATCGAAACAAATTACCGCTGTTTCCCTCTGACCGGAAGTGAGCATCTCAAACACACATACTCATTCCTTCTGTCGTTTGTCCCACTCACTCTCTCTGTCGTTCTCCCTCTAGCAGTTTCCTTTCCGGGGACAGCTTAATGAAAGGAACAGCGCAGCACGACGCCAAACAGCGGGAGCATCAGCAGGAGTTAAACGCCAAACAGGGTCTGTGATATTGGGCCACGCCATCACCACCCGTTGGTGAGAGAGTTCGACATTGATGGTAAGACTAGCCCACACGAGACTCGTGAATGGACGTGGTTTAGCAAACTATTCACCACAACAGAATAGTGGTGTTTGAAATGGAAATTTGGGATTGATTTGTGTGTGCGGTTATTTGTTTTCTTTTACATATGGCCGGTATTGTAGTGGTTAAGGTACGAATTGTTGATCACTTTGATAGAGTCACAAGGAATCGGACAGTTACGAGGGATAAGGAAGATTCAATTTGAGGATGGTGGGAAGATTTGTTTTCAGTTGAAGGAGAACATCTACGAACAGCATAATAAAAAATCCGAGCCTGTAATTACAAGAGGAAGATGCTCAGAAGGATTTTTGACCCCATGTGTGTGGCGGGCTAGGCTCTGGTGGGTGTCACATCATGGGATGGTGGCACCGAATGAACCTAGCCCGTAAAGTCCTACTAGGTTGTCCATATGCGCAGAAGAAAGATGGAGTTGAGATGGTTGAGATGCAGTGATGGTGTTGATACATCTGGCAGAACGGTCGGGATATTTGATTAACAGACGACGGCGCTAGACCGTGAGCGGTATCGAGGATTGTTGCCGTAGGAAAAGACCGTTCGATAAATAGTAGTAACATTCATCCATCCGCCACTCATAAGAACATGTTTTGTTTAACCTCTGGAGCATTCAATAATACTGTCGAGATGTCAAGCCAGGGCCTGAGAAATTGATTTTCTTTTGTCGATAAATTGCAATAAAGTCCACAAGTAAATTTTTCGGCACATAACGTGCCAGGGCAGTCTACAATAAATGTACGGTAGAGCGGTGGCGAACCAGATGAAGATCGAATGATGGATGTCAGTTGAAGTTGGGCCTTAAAAATTGCTGGCATGAGCTTCGGCATCATCTTCGCTGCGAGCATTTTGACGGAGAACCGTAGGTGTTTCGTAATGGAACTCCGCCATTAGCAACAGTACAGCTGGCATGTGAAGGCAGGTTGCATCAGGGCGTCCCAATTACCAAAGGTCTTGATCGCACAAACTAGATCCTAGATCCTGTAATCTGAATTACACTAGATTTATTCTAAAATAACAATGGTTCGTGGTCAACGGTCGAGGAAGAAGTCTGTCACTCATGAGAGCTTTCTGCGTCCTGGTGCTCATGTAATCAGGGTGACCATCGACTGCCACTTGTGAGTGTAACATTAATCGAAGTAAACAGCCAACTCTGGGAGCAGCCTGAGAATGCTAATGGTGAAATGGTGAAAAAAATCAAGTGCAAGCACATTCTACAATGATGTGTTATGATGCAGTCTGTGTGGTCAACAGTACTATCCCAAAGGTTCTACTTAAAGAGAAAGACATCCGCTACTGAAAGAGGCACCGGGAGAAAACATAGCCACGATGGCAATAGCAGTGAACTTCGATGAGGGCACATTCAACAGCTCTTCATCCCTGGAGCAGACAGTTTATACCAGTTATGCCAATCTGGGACGACCAGAAGCACGGAGAGGCGGGCTATTTTTTACTGAGTTACTCTAAGGACATGAGATCCTTTGTGTAGGTATTTCGTCGAGGATGCTTTCCTAAAAGAATCACCAAACTGCCCACGAATATCCGGAGGCCGTAAAGCACGTGACTTACTCCATGTAGAATAGACGAGTTTTGCGGTCCTACTCTGCTTCGCCACACCTAAAAGCATGTAATCGGAATTGATTCATCCGCTTAGTCTTGTTTGGAAACAAAAAACATACAAATGAAGCATTTTAAAGATGATTGATCACTAACGATTATCGTTGATATGACACATCCAATAGGAGCAACATGACACGATTACAAATTCCATTTTAAAGCGCGTGCAGTACCAATTTCTTCTAAACGGCATTCTTTCATTTTAAAATGATCGATCGGGAATCGATTGAAGCAGCAAAAGAGTTGTAAAAGGGCTCACCTAATGCAGGGTGGTTGGTGCTCAACATTGGTTCGATTTAAAAGGCTAATCCTCGCTGTAAACTGTATCGTTTGTCGTGCCCTTTCGTGGGTACAATGGAGGTTCTAAATAAGACCGATAAAACCATCGATCTTTTGCGTTACTGTTGATGTACACGAGATGTTGCGCAAGGTTCAAACAAAGTTGTCATCTTGCCAAAATGGATCGTGCAAAGGTTTGAGCCGACCAGAAAGAATTGAATCAAAAATATACAATCGTTTGGTATATGGAGAGCGGTGACTACCCGATTTTCTTAACCTCACTATTGTCAGTGACGGGGGATGGTACGGCGTGTGGCTTGGATGATTGAATTGTTAAAAGTACTGCAAAAACATAGCCAGTAGCTCTTGCAACTCGCAGCCCAAAAGAGACACGCACTCTAATCTGTTCGCTTCCAACAGCACTTTTGATGACCCGGCACCTTTATCACGCGTTTTGTTGGGAGGAGTACCTTTTCGCACCTATTTTGCTCACAATTCACGTGACGTTCAGCCGTTCATCCCTTTGAATTGTTCGATCGCTGTTGTTGTGGTACCGCTTTGTGCCACTGCCGTTTGCCGCCTTTTCCCCTTTTGTTCGGCAAACTGTCACCGGGACGCGCAGAACTAGAAACTAGAGCTAGAGGTTTTGCAAACCCAAGTGCCTTTACCCTACATTCTTGCCGACAGTACGGCGTTGCCGACGTGTCGGTAAAAATTCGTTTGTTCTTCTGCCGAAGCTTGTGTTTCTTCGGCACAAAAGCGGCCACCGCTTTCCAAAAGGCAACGTCATTTGGGTGCACTGGAAAAAATGAGAATCAGCCCATTGAAACCGCCTTATTTTCCTTTTTCAGGCAGTCAGGCTTGCTGCAGTTACCTTTCAGGTTGACTCTTCTGAAGTTGATGTTTATGGACAACATCTTCATAACGCTGCTGCACGGCTGCTGATGAGTTTCGGTAGGTGTCACTGCCTTCGGTCGAGGGTGTTGTACCTTTTGTGCGGAAGCTGTTTGTTTGCTGTATGCCGATTAGCCGGCAGGATGACAAGCAATGCGTGTCACTGCCGTATGGCTTTTGATGTGGTTCTCCGTTTACATGGTACTTAAAATCATGCTGAGTAGCTTTCCTAACGTAGCTTTCCGCCTTCTTCCTTTCACGATCTTCAGACGATCATACAGAAGTCTTGTGGAGATCCATTACATTACGAGACACACAATTGATCAGCATGCTTGAAGCACATCAGCTTCAAGCTTCATTTCGGATCTTAATTTTGAAGTCAACTTTCAGAACAGAAACAGAAAACAACTTTCCTTATCTCACACATCGCTATGTTTTTTTTAAAGTTCGATTATCGATAATTCGAAAATTTTCCTACTTATGAGTAAAATAAATTAGAAAACAATTAAATGTTCCGGAAACAGTTAAATTTTCTGGAACTAGAAAAAAGATATAAGCGGGTGAGTTATGAATACTATGCAATACACTTCAGTAATCAGTAATAAGCGTATCAACTATAAATATAATAAAAAAAATCCGTTCATGAGCAGAAATCCTATTGTCCTAATCTAATCCTATTGACTAATCTAACCAACTATCAACTGGAAACTTCTTCTGACAATTAGGTCTGCCAACTAGTTACTATATTGACTCAACATTGGTCTTTTTGCATTTAATTGTAGGAGACTACATGTCGTTTCCACATAATGTAGGCGATTCGTCGTGGTGTTGCCCCTCGGTGTACTGCATCGTCAGTCAGGTGTTTGTCTGGTTGTTAACGACTGACTGACCTACTGTGATCAGTAGAACGTCGGTTCGGTTGTATGCTACATCGTTAGTACTTATATCGATTGACAGAGAACATCTAGAGTTCGATCGAGTTTCTGGCCGTGGGTTGCTTACTGACCAACGTCATCGATGGCTCGAACGAAGGACTGTTGTCTGCCTTATCATCAAAGCAATATTGACGGCATACTGACGGCTTTATGTTGGCGAGAACAAAATATTAAATTAATATACTGATTTTAGGATTAAAGAAATATTTGTATATTGTGAAATACAAATATAAATGAAAAAAAAAAAATCATTATTTTATAGATTTGATATGTTATGATTATTATAAATTTTATGATGATATAAGTTTCATCTCATCTGGATGTCCATTAACTAGACCAGATCGCCTTGTTAATAGATAAAATGTCAAGTTATAGCTTAGTAATCAGGTCTTTATAACTTTTGAGAACATTGAAGATTGTTTTGTTTGTTTTTTTTATAACGGCCTGGCCGTATTAACCCCTTTAGGGGAACATTGAAGATTGTAAAGCCAAATAAATGAAATTGATTAAAATTAGATTCTCTAGATATTCTGAACATCAAGATGATAGCAAGATCTAATAATTATTTTGAATGGCACTCAAACGTGAGCGATATCTTGAACTTCTGAAGCAATCATAACTGAAATGTTTAATACTTTGCATAACTAAAACTATGGCAGCTTCAGCCATCCACCGCAAATTCTTGAATATCCTTGTTGTTTGTTGAATGTTTGAAGACATCTTTTTGTGTCCAGCTTATCAGACTAACATCTTTTTCCTGATCATCTAGAAAATGTGATTTGCATCTGAAAAAAAAGCAATTTATTAACATGAAGCTTTGTGCTTGGACGTCTTAATATATTCTTTTAAATCTAGGGTTTTATGCAGTAAAAACGCCGTAGGTTTTTTACTCAATTCATATCTACAAACTTATGTATTTGAATATAAATATAGCTGGTAGAAAATCTCTGCCCAAACTGATGTAAAATGTAGCGTTCATATTTAACCACTTTTCAATACTGCTTATTAAACAACTGTTTTATTCTTCTTCCAGAAAAGAACACCAGCACTACTTCAACATTCCATTCGTAACTTTATTTAAAGTATAGCCGGAAAATGTAGTCACCATTCCATACTTTCCCACCAGGAAGCCAAGAGACCGAATCCTGACTGTTTCATCTGCAATTGAAACAGAAATGTTCACGGGTAAGTAAATTCAGTGCAAAAACGTAGTTAATGTAACCAATTTTCTCATTGTCCACCGAGTGGCACTTGAGTAAATCCTTTTATTGAAATAAAACCCTGTTCCCTTTTGCACCGAAACGCGCCAGTTGCATTCACATCCAACTGGTGCTGCTGCTGCTGCTGCTACGTGTTACATCCTATCAACTATCATTGCCCAGTGATATTTAAGCGTTCGTGTTGCGGTGTACAATTCCTGGAAGTAATATTAACGTTTCAGCCCGTCGTGTCCCTCTGCTGGTCGGTGTGGAGGCGACAAAACAAAAAAAAAAAGGTAAACGTCAGGATTTATTTCAAATGCCAGACTGTCTGACGCTGACTTTCGTTTCGCACACACTGCCTATTCTCTGCCATCCGTTGAGTTGGCCTTTGCCGTTCCAACAAATAGTGTGTGTTGCCTTTCGGCGCGAGACAATGATCGACCAGGAAAGCGTCATCATCGTTGTCGTGTCCCTACGCAGTGGGTACCTATTTATTACACTTCGTGCCATTTCATTTCAGCTCCCTGTTGCTCTGTTCGCAGCATTTTTCTTGCGCATTCTTAGGTCCTTGCCGATCGTCGAAAAACCGCATCTTGAAGTGTTGCGTCCCGATGCTCAGCAAATTGATCGGTTGGGTTTTCATCTTTCATTACATTTATTATCCTTAAATGATACCCAAAGGAACGGTACAGTCAGTACCAAGCGCAGGCAACCGGTGGCCCTTTCTAACAAACGGAGTCACAGTCACATTTGTATTGCGTAGAACCGTAAGCCACAGCTCGGGCCCGAGTTCGAGTGGTTGGCACAGCTTTCGGGATTGTAGCCGACTGTGGCCGTGGATTACGGTATGTGCGACAGTTTGTTGAAAGTTTGTCTCGCTTGGACGTCACACATACCGACGATTGTTTTCCGAACCGACCATAAATACCTCCCATACACACGTTTCGATGCGCCACGGCTCGGAATAGCGAAGGAATTGAGTTGTGTCCGTCCATTCGTCACGGATTATCTACGGTTGGTTCTTGAGGGAGTCACAATCCGTAGCTAATGCAGCGTAACGGTAAGGTGAGTTAATTAACATGACATTGCCACCCGATAATCCTCCTAACTTCTGTGATCCTACCACTGTTCTGAAGCTTTCTTTCATCTTCACCTAAGCACCGGAACGGTACTTGAAATGGTCCTGGAAAGCACATTCATTCATTGCTGGTTCAGATTCGGAAAGAGTCAAAAGGCTGCCGAGAGAGAAAAAAAAGGAAAAACAACAACCACTCCTAATCCGTTGCAACGCTGGACAGTTGGGAAAATGCATCGCTGGAAAGTGCATCGATTTCAATGGGATTTCAACCATTCTAAACCATTTCACACCTTTCGGCAACACCGGTTGGGCTGCATGGTCGATGAAATGATCCGGAATGGGATTAACCATTTTGCCAAACCAAACAAAACTCCTAATCCCATGCCTTTGCCAGCTTGTGGTATGGGTGACGCTGAAGCGAAGTTGTTACTTGTGCAAAAATAATAATAATTCGAAGTCTCGCTCTCTCAGTACGCACGCACTCTGGCACGCACCGGCACAGTGTGTTGGTTCCCATTTCGGGTCAATTTGAAGGTTTTAGGTTGTGAAAGGAATTATGCTAATATTTGCTTCAATTTGTCCCGTACCCGTGCCCGAGTCCGTTCAGTTTGTACCAGATGAAGCGTAAAGATGTTGTGGCCTGTACCGGTTGTTGTTTGATGCCGCACACAAAGCACATGCTGATGAGATCAATTACCGTGTCATGCCGGTTGTTGATTTAGGTTGAAAATCCTTTCATTTTCCACGATAAAATGGCAAAACAGATCAGGACTTGGGACAGAGAAAAATGTTGTATCGATTGATTGGTGTCGGTGTTGCAGTTATTGCGTTCATTAACTTTCCTTTGGAGACTAATCGCTATTTTCCCTGAATTCTCAATAGTTAAACGGAATGAGTAGCAGGACACGATCCTTCGCCGTATGCACATTGGATGCGTTACGATACATAAAATGTTTGAGTAATTTAATTATTACAATATACAGTGAATCAGTATATACAGGTCTTCTCCTCAATAGTTTGTATATTGTCCGTCGGACAGTCATACTTAACGCTGGAACTACACTGCCTCAGTTAATTTTGTTCACCGAAACGACAGTTTTCTTAATCCGAGGTATGTTCTATTCAGTATTCTTAGCAGAATTGTTAACACAAAACTAAATCTCTATATTCAAGTTATGCTGCAAACATATAACGCGTCCAAACAGTATTCGTCTATCTGAATATTTTACACTATTATACTAGTTCTGCTTGTCCTAGATTTGGTAAAAGCATTAACACACATATATTGACCAAAATTGGCCAAAATAAAATTTTAATAACTATAAAAGGTAACATTGTATGTTATGCATGCATAAAAGTATTCGCCCATGGGTTATTTCGGCTGGAAAACTACAACCCATAAGTTGCCTGTTGCACGGTCGGATATCCATGTGCATCTAGAACGGCATGTAGTCTTCGCGATATAGAGAGTTTACCTCGTTAACTGGAAGCAGGACGGAATTTTCTTCCATTCTTTGTTTAAAGGTCTTTTCAGATCTTCCTTGTCTTCTGAGAGGATGTTTTTAATTGTTTTGGTGTATTGTAAAGAAGCTATAGCTTAGTATTTTTAGCAGTTTGCTTCTGATCATTAGCAGTATGCATTCGGATCTGGATGCATTCGGTCTTTTCTAAATTCAGTTTTTCAGCACTGGGGCCCAAGTTTTCCTTTAAAATGTTGATATACATTTTGTGGTCCATATTCCCTTCAATAAAATATACCTACCTACTCCTGATGCACTTATGCACCCCCAAACTATATCAAATCCTCTACTATGTTTTACTGTTGGTTTGAGGTTTTGAGGGCGCATTTCGCACTACCATACGCCGACCATCTAACCCAAAGATTTTTTCATCGGAAAATTCCAAAAATCTTCCGGCATCTTCAAATATTCCTTGGCAAAATCTAAATGCTTTGCCGTTTTCTTTCACGTTAGATACTAACTTTGATTTTATCTATTAACAGTTAGATAATTAGACCTGCATACAAAAGAACGGCCTGGATGTCAAGGTTTGTTATTTCGTGCTCTCTGTGACTTACTTCTATTCTTAATCTAATAAAATAATTAATTCACAAGAATTTTAGGAAAGTCTTTGCCGTTGTTACTATTATTATATTTATATCAATACTTTTTTAAGTTTAAATTTTCGGTTCTTTTCTGTTTTACAATTTGACCGGAATAAGTTTTAAATTCTGGTTTCCTTTTCAACTTTTGTAAAGAAATAACTAATAATAAATAGGATTAATTTATTTCTGTGTACTTCGTGTAAGACGCATTCGCATACTACACTTAGATTCTAATTTAAGAGTTTATTAGAGAAAAATATTTCCAAAAGAGATCACTTGTGAATGCGATTGAACTGCTCTTATAAAAATCTGGCGTAATATCGCACAAAACAAAAATTCATGTACGATTGCAAAAGACCAATGTTTCGTTATAAAAATTAAACTCCAGCTCTAAACTTTCTTCATTTTTCTTAACTGTAGAACGTGATCCTTCCGACGATTTGTCGCAATTTCAATGTCTCATAGTTTCAGTTACACGTTCAATTTTCCCAACACACAGCGAAAGCAATAAAGGACACCCGGCGATCTGAAGTGCACCCGCCACGATCTAACCTTTGTCCTAATGTTCACGAACGCGCTGAATCGTTTCGGGTGAAAAATGATTAATCCTGCCAAGTTCCAGTCCTTCGATAAAGTAGCGAGCAGTACACAGCAGCCGTAAAGGTAGCCGCCGCCGCAGCTTGCAACCGCGGCCAGCCACAAGAATAAAAGGATCGTCCTTCTGGTGGCCAGTCGGCAGCGTGCACGTTGACAAAGTGTGACACATTATTTATGACGCTTTCGGGAGGTTCATTTTGGGCACCGATCCGGCGGCGCAACGGCTCTAAGGGTTTTACGATCGCCCGCGATCCGCGTGCGCGTTTTTTGGAACGAAAGGTGTGACGTGTGACTCGTGCTCTTGTTTGATTGTGTAAAAGGAAAAGGTGTTGGAAGGTGCGTTTGAAGGCAGCCGGAATCGGGAGGTTTAGATCGAAAGACACACTTCAAACAAAAATGTGTAACACAAATCTTCACCTTTTAAGGAGTTTCAATTGTTACGCTTTAAAATGAATGAACTAAACCTTCGCTGGACAGGGATATGCTGGGGTTTAGTCAACCTTTGTTCCTAACCAATATTATAATGTCAAAAACATGGTTGAATAAAATTTTGGGAGGTTGATTATAAGGCAATGTTCTGCCCAGGAAAGCATGTATAAGAATTTACAGAGTGTATCTAGTCACTTTACGGTATGAACGACAAATTTCGTCGGTTTTTTATAAGTATTTACATTCCATCCTCGTGTATTTCCATTCCGTCTATATGATTTTCAACACTCGACAATTCCGCAATCGTGTAGAACGCAATAGATCGCTATTATTGATTGTGCAATGTATTGAAACTATGGAATAAATGTTGGTAATGCGTGTTAAAATCATATGGATTAAAACGAAATGGAAATACATATTAATAGGAAAGCTTATGTAATAAGGATTGTAGCAGATAAATGACTTATAAGGATTACAACACCATAAGCCTGATATTCAAAATGTGATCATAGCAAAGCTTGAAGAAAACAACAAACCAAATATTGTATAATCATGAAAACTAACAAATAAACTAAACCATCTTTCTTATAATTCTAACCACAGATGCTTCATTCGCTCTGTAACCACCTTCCTTACATCCATATACAGTCCCCATAGTACCTATCGATCATTCGATTCCCATTTTTATTCAAGTGTCGGCTTTTATGCACACTGTCAACGGGGACAATAAAACGATCAAGATTTACGCAGAAATTCGACCATCGCTCTTCGGACTAACGATTGATCCTGTGCATTCTCTTCTAGTTTTGGTTGCGTGACCAAAAAAAAAACCATCCCCGAACCAATTCCACTCATACACAATGTGGCCAACGATTGGGGTGATTCGGAGATTTTTTTTCGTTTTCAAATGTGATCCCTTTTCGAGAAAGACAAAAAAAAAATGCATTTTTGCACCTCAAGCTAACAGCGAGAGTGTGCCTGTTGCTGATGCTGCTGCTGCATTGTTACATTAAACGTTGCGCTGCATTGTTACACAAAAAATGTTGCACAAAGAAAGCGGTTGAATTGCCCGCAAAAAAGGAAGGTGCAATAAAAACCACTAATAAATTTCGAATGGGATTCGTACTCGTGCTCCCGACAGCCTCTCGGACAGCGTCGTTAAGGCATTTCAACCACTCAAAAGGATGACATTTGAGAGAGCAAAACGGGAATGGGACAGCTTTTTTTCCTCCGGCTCTGCCGAAATGAAGACAATTTTCGTAGAAAGCCTTCCCCGATCCGTCACAATTAGCGCAAATGCCAATCGGACTGACACTTGGAAGACGTTGCGAAAAAAAGCACTATTTTTGACAGCCTGATCTGTCGATCGATCATCCAGTTTTGGAGCAGTATGTGCCATAATGTCTAGGGATTCCCTGTTACGGTTTTCAGCGATGCATTCGCCTGTACACAGCCCTAAATGTTACGTTGAAGATGCCCTAGCGCAGCCCTTCCCTGCTTGAGTTTGGTGAGCCTTTTCACGGTGGGCAATTTAACAACGTGCCGGGGGATGTACGGACCAAAATTATGCACCATTTGCTAAACTGAGAGATTTCAACACGCTCCATCCAAAAACCCATCTTATTCGCCACTCTGGAGGATTGGTACAGGATTGTGAAATAGGGAGAATGTAATCTCGCGTGCGGCTTATGAGAATATCTGTGGTTAATACACAGACACACACAGGACACGCTTTGCAGTTGCACATTGAGTGCTGAACAAGATAGCGTCATCGCAACAACACGTCGGTAAGAACATGATCGAGATAGAGCCGTTCCGGAACAACGGTGGGAATATAAACTGGGAGGAGGCTACGGAGCTATGACGCGTTGAAATATGGTGCTGGCCCTTTTAGGGTTTGTCTTAGGGTGCTAGAAAAACGAAAAGGCCTCTTTACGCACCCCTCTGTTTGGCAAGAAGGCAAACCTGGACTTGGGCTCTAGGATTGCCTTCGCCACAATCGATGTCCTATGCCTATTGATCCTTCGCAGACAGTTTGTCTGGAGGGTTTTTGTAGAATGTAGTCGAACGAAGGGAAAACCCTCGCATCCAACGAATCCCGGCCCAAAAAGGACACGCATCCCTTCGCTCCGGTGTTGTCGTCCGTCTCACTCGCGTCCGTTTTCGGTCAGGATTGTGGAGGACATTCGTTTAGTTTAAATTTGTTAGCTTCCCTGCCTAGTCATCTCATTCTGCGCACAGCTTGCCGTGTGTAAACATCTCGTGCAGCGTACAAACCAGTGAACAAAATGTCGGCCAGAACACTAACGCCACCGCAAACGTACTCCCGTCTATTTCGTCCTTGGGATGGCAAGGAAACAAAACCAGCGATGCCTTCGGCAACGTGCAGTGAACCTAGCCCTAGCCGTGTGCATGGTGAAGAATCGGACTCGTACAGTGACAGTGAAAGTGAGCAAACGATTAAATCTGAACCGATCGAGTACGGTCTCAGTCCAGTGAAATCTAGTGAGCTCTTTGGATCGAAAGTTCCTATCGGCACGGACCCATCGTTGATGCATTATCCTTCGGCAGATGTGGCCGCTTACTACCATTATTGCTATCAGCAGCAGCAGCATCAACTGTCCGAACATCCACTACCAAGTCACGGGCCTAGTGAGCCGCACAGAGTACCAGCTTCGATGGGAGCGTTTGGCGCACCCGGTATGCCTGCAGTGATCGATCCACTTGGGTTTACGTACGATCAAATGGAACAAGAGTACATGCGTGTGTTGAGTGAGGATGCAAAAGCGAAGCTACTGGCCAGCCGTAAACAGAGGCCAAAAAAGTTCAAATGTCCCCACTGTGACGTCGCGTTCTCCAACAATGGTCAACTGAAAGGCCACATCCGTATCCATACCGGTAGGTACCAGTGCTTCACACCTGAACCAGCAAACTGCTCTCAATCCTCTACTCGATTGACACTAACGTACAGTGATTTCGATCTTCTTTCCTCAGGCGAACGACCGTTCAAGTGTGATGAACCTAGCTGTGGTAAAACCTTCACCCGCAACGAGGAACTGACGCGCCATAAGCGTATCCACACCGGCATCCGACCGTACGGTTGTCAGACGTGTGGGAAAAAGTTTGGCCGTCGGGATCACCTCAAGAAGCACACCAAAACTCACATGCCCCAGGAACGGTACACGTATGGTCTAATGCCAGCATCGGCAGCGGCAGCCGCAGCGGCGGCTATGCTGATGCCAATGTACGCATCCCA
>KZ063738.1:23833-40618 GCA_002091835.1 Anopheles maculatus
GAGATTTCAATACGCTCCATCCAAAAACCCATCTTATTCACCACTCTGGAGGATTGGTACAGGATTGTGAAATAGGGAGAATGTAATCTCGCGTGCGGCTTATGAGAATATCTGTGGTTAATACACAGACACACACAGGACACGCTTTGCAGTTGCACATTGAGTGCTGAACAAGATAGCGTCATCGCAACAACACGTCGGTAAGAACATGATCGAGATAGAGCCGTTCCGGAACAACGGTGGGAATATAAACTGGGAGGAGGCTACGGAGCTATGACGCGTTGAAATATGGTGCTGGCCCTTTTAGGGTTTGTCTTAGGGTGCTAGAAAAACGAAAAGGCCTCTTTACGCACCCCTCTGTTTGGCAAGAAGGCAAACCTGGACTTGGGCTCTAGGATTGCCTTCGCCACAATCGATGTCCTATGCCTATTGATCCTTCGCAGACAGTTTGTCTGGAGGGTTTTTGTAGAATGTAGTCGAACGAAGGGAAAACCCTCGCATCCAACGAATCCCGGCCCAAAAAGGACACGCATCCCTTCGCTCCGGTGTTGTCGTCCGTCTCACTCGCGTCCGTTTTCGGTCAGGATTGTGGAGGACATTCGTTTAGTTTAAATTTGTTAGCTTCCCTGCCTAGTCATCTCATTCTGCGCACAGCTTGCCGTGTGTAAACATCTCGTGCAGCGTACAAACCAGTGAACAAAATGTCGGCCAGAACACTAACGCCACCGCAAACGTACTCCCGTCTATTTCGTCCTTGGGATGGCAAGGAAACAAAACCAGCGATGCCTTCGGCAACGTGCAGTGAACCTAGCCCTAGCCGTGTGCATGGTGAAGAATCGGACTCGTACAGTGACAGTGAAAGTGAGCAAACGATTAAATCTGAACCGATCGAGTACGGTCTCAGTCCAGTGAAATCTAGTGAGCTCTTTGGATCGAAAGTTCCTATCGGCACGGACCCATCGTTGATGCATTATCCTTCGGCAGATGTGGCCGCTTACTACCATTATTGCTATCAGCAGCAGCAGCATCAACTGTCCGAACATCCACTACCAAGTCACGGGCCTAGTGAGCCGCACAGAGTACCAGCTTCGATGGGAGCGTTTGGCGCACCCGGTATGCCTGCAGTGATCGATCCACTTGGGTTTACGTACGATCAAATGGAACAAGAGTACATGCGTGTGTTGAGTGAGGATGCAAAAGCGAAGCTACTGGCCAGCCGTAAACAGAGGCCAAAAAAGTTCAAATGTCCCCACTGTGACGTCGCGTTCTCCAACAATGGTCAACTGAAAGGCCACATCCGTATCCATACCGGTAGGTACCAGTGCTTCACACCTGAACCAGCAAACTGCTCTCAATCCTCTACTCGATTGACACTAACGTACAGTGATTTCGATCTTCTTTCCTCAGGCGAACGACCGTTCAAGTGTGATGAACCTAGCTGTGGTAAAACCTTCACCCGCAACGAGGAACTGACGCGCCATAAGCGTATCCACACCGGCATCCGACCGTACGGTTGTCAGACGTGTGGGAAAAAGTTTGGCCGTCGGGATCACCTCAAGAAGCACACCAAAACTCACATGCCCCAGGAACGGTACACGTATGGTCTAATGCCAGCATCGGCAGCGGCAGCCGCAGCGGCGGCTATGCTGATGCCAATGTACGCATCCCACGTCTTCGGGTACTAGGCAGGACAGTCCCATTGGATAAGCATCGTCCACTATCCCAGTGATTTACTATCTTTAGATCAGTGATAAAAACAAGTGACACACAGGAAATGAAGAAGTAGTGAAGAAGTTCT
The DNA here is from genome assembly GCA_002091835.1 of Anopheles maculatus. NCBI lineage: Eukaryota > Metazoa > Arthropoda > Insecta > Diptera > Culicidae > Anopheles > Anopheles maculatus. The sequence continues at coordinate 25,632 of KZ063738.1, forward strand.
GCCGTCGAAACTATTGCTCCAAGTGTCTAAAGACTATTAACATTAAGGACAGATTATTTTACATATTTTCCGACGGTACTTTTACAACTGTTTGTTGCGAGAGTGTTAACAAATCTTTATATAGAATTAAGAAGGTAAAAAATAAAACTAAAAGAGATTATAGTGAAATTTTAAAAAAATCGAATTGACTCATTTATTTATAATTTTATGTTTTATTGACAAAAAATCTTATAATAGGATAAGAAAACGGGGTTAAGCTGGCCATCCTTTCTATTGGCTTGCAGATAATATTCTTGTCCTCTTCGGGGTTCATTTGAGTATGTCATCTGTGGATCATACTTTTGACGAAGACTTAAATGTAAAGAATCAATCTAATAGCTAAAAGTTCCTTTAAACAAAACAATCAATTAAGCATACTTTTGATTGCCTGTACAATGATTATTGCTCGTCGTCTAAAAAAAACTATATCACTACGGTTCAAGATAGGTTTATGCCTAGATGTTCAACATTCACAAACCTGATGGAATGCTACTGAGTAAACTAACAATGTTTGGACTTCCAGAATCAAGCCTCCAATGGCTCAGATCATATCTGGTTGAACGCATATATGACGTGAGATTTGGAGACTTTCTTTCCGAAGCTTTCTGCAGTAGGTCCGGTGTCCTTCAGGGTAGCAAATTGGGTCCGTTGTCCTTTATTCTCCAGATTCGTTAATATCGACGTATCGTTTGTCCGACCTCGGGACTGTTTTTACAAGGTACCAAGTATGCGACTTTGGTATTATTTTAGAATCTTAGCTGACGTTTATAGACCATAATGAAAATATTGTAGCTACAGCTACAATTTCAATAACCCCCTATGCAAGAAAGCCTTATGTTGTGTTCTTGTCAGGATCATATCCTGGAGTACTGTGTTCTATATTGTCCTTGCACGGAGTATTGGTCTTGAGAAATACTAATAGGCCGAGGGAACTGAGCAATTACTATCACTACTAGGATAAGGACTACTGGGATATTTAAAAACTCCCAGGCCAGCAGATAAACATAGGACAATTCTCGCAGGACTCTGCGCAGAACCCAATATGTGCAGCTCAAAATGCCATGACTTGTATTTTCAAGCAACTGTCTGTGCTTTTTTTTCAATTTTAACTGCTCGATATCGTCCTTTAAAGCAAAATAAAAATCGTTATCTATTCCGTTAGTTCTTGTACTACTAATTTACTACTAACGTCATATAGAATATTTTTCGAGCAAATATTTTGGAATAATCTACTCTACTGATGGTATAATTAAGTCACGCCTTTTCGAAGATGTATTGTCAAAAGAAAAATAATCAATATGAATCAGCTAATTCTCACGATTGGCAACAAGTGATAGCTGCCATTTTGTTCTATGAAGTCGCAAAAGTGATATCCAAAATTGAGTTTGCAGTCAAGGTTTACATTCGTGTTGTACTAAAACAACAAGGATTCCAGCACAGAGGAACTATAGCATCATCGATTAGAGAACTAAAGATTTCGTTTAATAATCCTGCGTCAATGGCTTGTTAAAAATCAACATTTGGCTTTACTTTTAAGGACAGAAAGATGAGTTTTGTGAAGCGTAAAGCGGTCAAGCCATTAAATCCCAAATATTCTGAACTCTGGGAGGGGTCGGTCTTAATTAGTCTGTCTTCTGCGAGTTAAGGAAAGTCACTTATTGGGTTTGCACTCCATTTTCGAACAGAGCGTCTCTTATTACAGCTAAACCAAGTGCCCAATCTGCATATACAATTTTTTGCCACTGTGAACAAAAACATAAAGGAAAAAACGTTGTCATGCGGTCCGTAAAATAAGCGAATCCAATGTTGATGACTTGTTTAAGCTGCAAGCTAGCAACCGTTTAACGGCAGTAGGCTTTTCCAAACCCACACGACGCAACGGGAGATCTCCGGAATGATCAGTAATCTCGACGATTGTTCTTCAAAGCACAGTATGTCTCTATTTTTCGCCAAATTTAAGAAGACGTAACGCATTGCTAAAGGAAACATCATTTGGCATTCTTTCAAGCGTGGTCATTCTTTGGAATTTATGATTCTATTTTTGCGATTCCCATGGTTCAGAACCTCCTCGTACGTACGGGCAGGTAACCTGTGTAACCGTGACGATGTCGTAAAACAATCATCACTTTACAATCTTCTCTCCACTCACCCCACACACTACTGCCAGAGAACCTGTCGAGCTGTGTATTGTTTCTTGGCATCGGCTGAAAACCGACTCTCGAGAGTTCTTGCAATCCGGCAAAAGGGAAGGCAACACCAAGGAAGGCTAATCAATCGTAAGTCACAGAGAGCACAAGAGTGTCGAGCCGCATAAAGCCCACCTAACCGGGGCGAGAAGGTGGTCAAGGTGAATAACGAGAACCGTAACCGAAAACGACATAAAAAGAAACGGATCTTGCACGCCTTTTTATTATCATTCTGAATCCTATTATCCCATTTACCACTCTAGGTCGTGTTTTTTTTTTGCTTTTTGCTTTTAGTTGAGCTTACGGGTAAATCTTATAGGTGAGAAAATAGCGTCTGCGGGGGTGAGATCCGTGAACAAGTGAATCAAAGCTGGTCGATGTCCTGGTAGGGTACAAGAAAAGACGAAATGGGACATATTAGCTTTGGGAAACTGAAACCAGCATTCCCACCGAGAGTTGTCTGTATGTCTCTCGCTCTTTTACTTTCAACTTCTCGCTCACTTCTACAGATCCTTCTGTCATCGGGCTAATCTAGTAGGCTTCTGTAAAAAGTTGGCTTTAATTTATGGTCAGTATTGCAGTACTGCCCGTAGGAACCCTCAGCGCTGGTGGCAAGAATCCTGCTACAATCATTCATACTCTCTGTTTATGTAGTGTAAGTGCACGTTTAAAAAAAAAGTCAGAAGAAAATCTTCACCTAGCTTACGAGGAAGATTCTTGGCCCAAAAAAAAAAGGTCGACAAATTTGGGAAAACTGTACAGAAAAGATTCCTCAAGAACAGAATGGGTACAACGAAACAAAAAAAGGGCCCCGAAAGGGGAATTCGACTTGTTCTACGGGCCAGTGGTGGCCAGTTGTCCGAAGTTATGAATGAATGAAAGGTAACAATAAAAAAGGAGCAGACACTGACAAACCCTAAGCCCGGCGATGAATGGGGAAAGGCGAGCAAACGCACCAGACAGCCTGTCGTCATCGCGTTGCGATCGATATCGCAGCCCAAGGTACCAGACCAGGGTGGTTAGGCTCGAATCGAAATCGTTCGATTGGAAATGGTCAGTGGGTTATGCGTCCCGTGCTGATTATCATTCAAAGTGATCCCGTTTCTTCGCCCGAGCGAAGGAAGCGAGCTTGAGCACCTGAGCTGTATGAATGAACGGACACACATGTATAAATCAGACACCGCCAGGGTCAGGTAATCTTACACCCTTTGCGCGTGAAATTCTTCGGGAATGTATGATTTTTTTTTTCGGGTGAATTCATATCAATTGACAGAATTGGGCAATCGGTATTTTGCGGTTTCATTCAAGCGACGATTGCTGCTGGTGTGACAAAATGCTGCCCACCTTTTGTTCGCCGTCCGTAGGAAAGTGGAAAGTCTGGGAAACTTTTTTGGGTCGTTCTAATTTCACGACAAATCGACGAGGCTAGTGTTTTCGGAAAAGTTTTCTTTTACACTTTTTTTTTCTTACTGTGCGTTGGGTAAGGTGGGCATCGCGTGGTGGGATCAGGTGTGTGAAAGATTTATTGGTCACGAATTTGTATCGCATTTCAAAAGCAGCCCTGTAAACCTTTTATGTACGCATTTTTTCAAGGATGGAATAAGTGGGTAAGGGTGCAATTTGTGCATCGAAAATGTAATGCGCTTGCGTTACTAATTTCATCAACGTAAACGATTCAGATAAAGTTGAGGCAATTTTACTTGATGCCTTAATTTGTTAAGTTTAACTTCGATAGAAACTTTCTTCAGGATTCTGGTCATCCCTCGTAATCATCCGTTTTGTTATCACTGTCGTAAAATTGCAGCTTTTTTGAGGCTTTGAAGATCAGTTGATCCTTCGTGTGGACCTCAAAAAGATTAGAAAAGTTCGTCGTTTGAAGATATATTTTGTCCAACAATCACGATCCTGTTTAAGTTGTGCTTTAAAACTTGGACATATGTTCTGATCTTTGGTATACCACGAAGGTTACCGGCTTTTTCGTAGTTAACTTACATTTTAAAGTCTCGCACGACTGCCGGGAAGTCGAGACCTGATCCTTATTCAATGTTCCCGCTTTTCTCTAAATGGAAGTGCCTGACTTTTCGCTTGGTGTTGGAGCTGATATTGATGATTACTTTAGTTATAGTTGTTCCTGAGTCATAGTTGTTAAAATAAAAGTGGTGTTAGAAGTGTACATTGCTCAGTCCTCTGTCAGCATAGTCCAGGAGTCTTGCAGAACCACCGTGTAGGACCTTAAGACGTATGTGGATAGTTATATCTCACCTCATCAGCATGGCTTTATGCCAAAACGTTCTTCCTCGTCTAAACTCATGTGTCTCGTTTCGTCAGTGTTTGTGTACATGTCCATTTTCCGTCAAGTGGATGCAGTTTATACTGACTCTAAAGCGGCCTTTGACAGTATTCCATTTGACCTTTTACTCGCCAAATTGGATAGACTCGATAATGCGTTAATGTGCTTCCCTCTTATGGTGTCCTCATGTACGCTGATGATCTTAAAATCTTTCTTCCTGTGTCCTCGTTTACTGATTGTCGTCGTCTCCAGCATTTCCTCAATGTTTTCTCTGTCTGGTGTGGTTCAAATGGATTGTTACTTTTTCCGCAGAAGTGTCATGTGATTTAGTTTGGTCGTTCTACCAACAAAATCCTCTGGAGATACAACATTTCTAGCAAAAGTCTTGGTGTTTGGCTTGATACGAAACTCACATTTAACGATCATTTGGATTTCACTCTTGGCAATGCTAATCGTATGTTTAGCCTCATTACTCGTTTTTCTCGTCTAATTTCCGTGATCCTTTTTGTTTGAAAACACTTCACTGTGTTGCTGGGTGCCATCGATTCTTAAATATGCTAGTGTTGTTTGTTTGCCATCTAGGGTGACGAAGATATCGAGGATAGAGCGTGTCCAGCGCAAGTTCGCGACGCGAGGCCTTGATTCCGTGCAATCCTGCCTTTCGCACATCGTCATCAATTCCATCGATGCTCCTTTCCTGCTTTCCTCTATCTCTTACACCTTCCCGTCAACTGCTTGTGAGATCTCCTCTTCATTTCCCGACAAGGCTTACGAGTTACGAACAGAATAATCCTCTCCTTACAGCGCAAGTAGAATTTAACAACTCTCAAAATTTGTTTGACTATTATATCCCGTTGTCACTTCTTCGTGCTCGTCTTTGTGTTTCCTCTTCCCTATCCTTTACTTAAGTAAGATTTAATATACATTGTTTATACTTTAAGACAGACTTAATAGTTAAGTTAATAGAAACAGAGTTAATAGAATCAATTTAAATAAATTATACAAAAATATCATGTAATTTAAGTACAATTGTGGCTAATGTAATTAATATTTAATTATAATAGTGACTAAAACACAAAACAATAATAACTTGAACACTATTTACTCGAGCAATTGTGCGATAAACCTGCAACTAAAAATCCCACATTCACACATACACCAATAATTGTTCAAATTTTGCCTCAAAAGAACGAATAGCAACACGAAAAATGTTACAAAAAAAAAAACAATATACCTTACATACCAGTCCGTAATCACAAACGGTACCGACAGGGCCTTAACAAGGCTCAAATTCAATTTTCCATCTTCCCTCCGTTAGGGTTTAGAAATTCAATTAGTTTGCAGATTTTAAATCTATCTTACGCGTCGCCTATACAGTTCGGTGCTGGTAGGAGATGTACGCTTGCTTTCATCCATTTGTTCTTTTGCAAACGTGCCAGACCGCGACACTGTCAAACGCAACGCACCCCTAACGCCCAACAAGTATGCTGGGCCATCGGAAGGCTATCTCGGCAGGAATACTGTTGTTCCAGCGGAAACAGAGTGTCAATAGATCGCGTTCACTATCAGACCGTTCGATTGCAACCAAGTGCCGAGACGTTCGCTGCTTTCCGCTGCAAGACACTGGCAGGAAAACAATCTTCAGGCAAACCGTCCCCCTTTTGCCAGTGATGTATCGTGCTGCTGTCACTGTCCCCTTTGCAAACCATCCGAAGTGGTTATTGTTGATCGTTTCCATCTGAATCCTCCGTTCAACAAGCGGCAAACGGGCACACGCACGCACGCCATTTTTCGCCCCGCCATAGCCGACCCTACCGCAAACATCGCTGTTTTCCCTACCACAAAAAGGAAAAAACCCCTGAATACCTCCCATCGGTCAACCATTATTCTTTTATTCTTTTCTCCTTTAGCCTCTCGAGGGTTACTCGATGGGTCGGGGGACGATTTTGATTCGATCGAATAAATAATAGGCAAATACGATCGGGTCCCGGATACACCGTGTACCGCGTGTGGCAGGGATTGAGGTTATGTATGGATGCGGTTTGTCATCACGGCCATCCCCGTTTCGACGGTACGGTATGTTTGTCGCATAGAAAATGGCAGTTGCACATATTCGCTTGCCCGGAAACGCGCTTGCCAGCGGGAAAAACTAATAGGCCAAGGACCGCCAGGAATGGGAAAAAGAGAATTTGAACAGAGAGAGAGAGAGAGAGACAGCGAGAGAGAGAGAGAGAGAGAGAGAGAGAGAGAGAGAGAGAAACACCCCTACTAGGACGATTAAAGCACCGGAATGATGCGCCGTCCTTACGGGGCTAACTCACTCACGGAGCCATGCCGTGGAAAAAAAGCGTGGAAAGGCAAACAAATGGTTATGGAGGTTTATCCGGAGGGTGCGTTGTAGTGTGGATATTCAATTGTGCAGCCCGAACCCCGGCAGCAAATGGTTCGAATAGTTATGGTATGATATATTACGATTGTTCAGTTTGCTAATCGTGTTATCCGTTAGTATGTGCATTTTCCTTCTTTTTTTACTTCCACCAAGTTTATGCTTTTTAGGGGAACGTTTCAAGTACTCCATTTTCGTGGCCGTGTGATGCAACGGGAGTCATAAAACAGTACTAAAACCATAGATGAACGTTGTAAAAGGTGACGGATTATTCAATTTGGCTTTTAGCACTTTATCCCCATTTGATGACTGACTGACTGCCTGACTGGTATGTGATGTATATTTGCGTTCTGAGGAAATCTGAGTCAGCATACGAAAAAGCCACGCGGAATAGCTTTATTAAATTTTGTATGCAGATTTTATACATGTGTTGATCGTTTTTTGTTTAAGAATAATATTGCAGTCTTCCGGCAGTGTAAATGGAGAAAAGACTGAAGGCTTGATGGTTTTTATAGTTCCATACCTTGAGCCAAAGGCTTCGAATTTCTGAACACCACATCATTGAAGAAGATTTTGGACAATAACATCCAATTTCCAGCCGATATCTTCCATTATTTACGAAAGGAAGATTATTTGGAAAGAACTTTTCATGACGCTCGTGATAAATTCCACTCCGACGGTTACCGCGTCGTCGACAGAAGAGATTTATAATTCCGGTCAACTGCGTTCAATAGAATTTGTTGACCAAATCTTAAATAGGAGCAGCACCTTTCTTAATCATTCTGAGGCCAAAACGGAAGATCAAGTTATCCTAAAAAAGCCGAAAACATGAGGATATTTTGAGGATATGTTTTTAGAATATGTTATACATTAAAGTATTTGTAGTAATGTTATTTTTATTAATTGCACCGTTTATAATTGTAAGTAACATCTGTGTACTCTCCGTAATGAGTAATGAGTAACAATAAATAAGTTCGTGAGGTTTATTTTATGTACATTAAAGATTTATCCTGGAAAATTATTAATGCATTCAGTGTTCAATGAAATTTTCATCGATACATATTACTTTTTCCCATCTTTTGGGCAATTTACAGCTCCTTTCGCAAAAACAAGCTCGATCTTTTGAATGTTCGACTTAAACACGTCAATTGTCGTCGGTCGAACTCTGGTGTTATCGTTTCGTTTGGCTTTACCAGTTTATAATACACAACACACAGCTGATCCCACCAAATGCACAGTATGGTCTTCCTACCATCAATACTTGGTTTAACCTTCGCTGACGAACTATAGCCAGAGTATTCATAACTTGCACGACGTTTTGAATTATCGTAAAGGACCCACTATTCATCGCCAGTAACACTTCAATGCCAGTGCGTTTTTGCCAGTGAAGCAGTTGGAATCAGAACTGAATAAACGATGGCAAATGGCTTGCTGAGTTACTCCAACTTCTCTTTGCTATTTAGATTTTGGTTTGCGATGGTCATCACTTGATCAAGCATATCGTCTTCCAGTTCAACTTCCAGTAGTGCCCTGCTATTTATAAACTGTGTAAACCATTTCTGACTGGTTTGGCCAGCTAGAGCATGGTTACCACAAAAATCAGCTAAACTTTGATAACGTTTGGTAGCCGTTTTGCTTATCTTGAAATAATGAAGCAGAACTCCGCGTAAATTTACAGTTTAATTAGGAGAAATGGTGCCATTTCCTGTGCAAAAATGTATTATTTTGTTTAGACTTTTACTGAATGACAACTAGCGGCAAGTTATCGATAAGATAATTTGCTAGATTCGATAAAAGTGAAATGAATTTGTAGCGCCATCTGATATCGGAACCGGCTTATTTATACTCCTAAAACTGCAACGGCAAAAACAGAAGCTGCATCAGTCTAATGTTGGTAATACAACATTGAATTCTATGTCTCACCTGCGTATAATTCCTATTATGGCGTACTTTCTGATTACAATTCGTTTGAACTAACGCAGCTGACAGAGATTGCTTTACTTCGGTGAAGGAAATGAAAAATTGGTTTAAGTATTCTTTAGACACAAACGAGAAAAGATATGTTAAACACCAGATTCAGGTTCATGGTTAAACATTTAAGCAGAAAGGAACCATTCTCCAAAGGAAGCTAAATCAAACCAACGGACAGCTTTTTTCACCCAAAACACGTGCTGTCCGATTGTTCGCTAATGTGTCGCAAGTATTGTTTGGCCCTTTAGTCTACCAACATCTGCCGTTGAGCATTTGTGACAAACGTTTAAGAAAAAAGCAGAGACACTTCAGATAATCACTTCATGAGACACTTCATGGCCAATCGCAAACCAATGATAAAGCAATGATTCATAATGTAATACAATAATTGAAAACCACCCAAAAAAAAAGGTCAATCAAGGCCCGAACTATTCATTCAGGTGTTACTTTTTTTTAGTTACAGAAATGCGATACGCTAAATGATGCAATTAACGGGACAGCGGGTTTTTTTCCTCGCTATAAGAAAATGCATCAAACCACAAAAAGCATTTCACCAGAACTAATACAATCAACAAAAGCGTTGTAAAACGAATGACAGGCCTATGACACAAAACGTGCTGTATCAAACCACACGTACTGTCCGCATCCAGCCACCCAAGCCGATGATTACATGAACACAGATAACGATCACCGGGGATTTCTTGTGAGCAATGTGATCGATCTTGTTATTTTTTTCCGACCGCGATCGGTCCCATTCACCCTATCGGACGGTTGCCTACGCATCCTTGTCATGTTGTACGCGGGCGAGCACAAGATTGAGAGCAAAAAAAAATTACATTATAACACCGTTTTAATGGGGGAAAGAAATCATAACTGCAAAAGGACGAAAGTTCTTGCCAAAATCGTAACCAACCCCAGCCAACCGAACAACAAATGCCAAGGATAAAAGCCATAATTCTTCACGATATTAATCTGAACACGAATTTCTCTACTTTCTCCTTCACCTACGCTTCACAGTTATGTAGCTAAAGGATCGCACATTGGGTTGCGCAGGAAGAATGCGCTGGTGTTGCAGAATTTCATGCAACACAATGCACAGTTCGATGAGGGTTCACAGAATGACAAGATACCACTGAATTGTTTCCACAAGAGCAGAGCAGCACTCAATAGATTGAATGATCAGTTGCATGGTACGGTTGCAATCTTCAGGGGTGGTTATTCGGGTTTGGGTCAGCGCAAACGTTTGGGTTAAGAATACTGGCCCAACGTATGAAATTTGATGATTTAATTCCAAACCTTCAAGAAAATGGACCACACGATGATAGTAACCAGATTTTGAGCTACTCTGAATCTCTGCCCAGCATGAACCCAAAGGGAACAATCTCTTCCGGACACCTTTGCGTGATCGTCCGTAAACAAACAGCGAGGGTGGCACCATTCTTACAAATCGTCCTCTCCGGGGGTCTAAGCCAAGTCATCTAAAGCCTGTCCTTATTTGTGCTTCGAGATTTTCTTTTGGCTACAGTACGCATTTGTAAAGTTATTGGCCTTTCATACGCTTGCCTGCTTCCTTCCTGATGTAGCTAATTTGAAGGGTAGGTCCGGTCCGGTATGTTGAACTGCTAAGGACAATTGATCGCACTTCCGCAGTTGCACGTAACACCACAATGTTTACACTGTTCTTGTGCCCATCGGAGGCCTCCTTCTATTTCAATGCCTTCGTAAGTACGAGCCTACCACTGCAGTGAGGCCCACTGCTACAACAATCCCGAAAAAGCAAACACATTAAGCTTCATAATACTGATTCAATTGCTCCGTTGGCTTAAGCTTAATTGAGTTTTTTAGGGTTTTTGTGTTGCGTGTTGCATTGTCTCGTTTATGCCTTTCTTGTGACAGCTTCTTCCGGATGGTGCTGTCCTGTCGCTTCGTTTTCAACCTTCTCCTAAATATTGTTTCCGTTCTGGAATCTGTTACCTTGTTTGACACAATCGAATGAGGCTCCAGTTCGCAGGTGTGGTCTCGTCTAGGAGTACAATGAAAATCACTTTAGCACTCATTTCAAAACACACATGATTGAATGAACGATTCACATCCCGGTACTAGAGGTGTAGTTGAGAAAATATTTCGCTTTTTCATGGCAGATGCCAATAATGATGTTTTTTTTTATCGTAATTGAACTTTAATATTGTGGAAAATTTTGAATCGTCAACGTCCGGCAAATATCGTTATGTCGGAGGTTTCATGTTTGCGCGATTTAATGGCAGAGGGCAGCCCTGTCAACGAGTAAACACAAGTATGCGCGAAGCCTCGGAGACACTGATCGAGAGGTTGGGTTGAAGTTAGCAGGACGAAGCTAGGAGTTTATAAAAAGGGCCTCAATTTGAAAACGAGGCATATATGCAAAAGAGCTATTTATAGAAAGAATGTGGTATATTAAATCACAGTCACCGAGGAGCCGACACAATCCTTTCACTCACTGCTTGTGGACTGCCGTAGGAGCGGCTTACTGCAAAGAGAGTGAGCGTAATACACTGTTGCCATTTCCCCTCCAACACGGTGCGCGAAACTGCCAGTGCCCTAGCCATCCATGAGCCTCCCAGTAAAAAAAAAACTTCAGGGCCTCGTCCGAAGCTGCTTCATTTAAAGAGTCTAGCATCTGGAGCTTGGTTTAAGGGGTCCATACTACCCTTGTTTTCAGGATCCTTTTGAGATACCAAAGATACCTACTGACCATACCATTGAACCTTTGATCGAAAAAAGAGCATATTCCATTTGAATCAGAAGTCGACTGTGTAGCTTCCTTACATTAAGTAGTTAATTTGCTAACTGATGAAAGACCCGATGGCTAAATTTGGCAATGATTTTAGTCGTATTTGAGGCGGTCCGATGTTCGATGCGGTAGCGACAGCGGTCTTCACACGGTAAGACCCGTCCGAACCGCTTATCTGAACAAAGTCAAAGTCAAAACAAAGTCACAGAAAGCTAGCAATAACAGGCCGGGGCCTTGGGAGATTGTTGTGCCAAAGAAGTAAGATGAAGAGATTGCGACTAAGGGTAGAGACTATAGAGGCTACTGATACATAAGAAACGGATAACTCGGTTCTGCTGCTGCTATCGAGTGACAACAATGGCAGCTAACTTGATTTCTAGTTGGCAGCTGTTTCGGTGTGTAGTGTATTCCTAGCAATCAGTAAGGATATGGCGGCGGACCGTGATGTCGACACCAAAAAAACTGCTTAATCGAGGACTGGATTTCAAGGAGATAGGAGCGTGTGTTTCGAAGAGATAAGCCCGGTGGTATATACGAAGCGAATCCCGTCGGAACCACCTCCCCGTACGCAGGACTGACTATCCAGCTACGGGTATAGCCAAGTCACAGAAAGCTAGCTCACGAGGTTGTAGGACAGATTACTTGGGGCTGGAATCGGCATGATCCCATGATGGGGTGATGTGTTTGATGGAACGAAGTTTCGTGGAGAGGTCTTGGATTGTTTGGGATTGCAGCTGCAACCGCACTCCTACTCCATTGATGGAAACCTCCACAAACCTGCGACTAGCCCGTACGCTACACACTGTGACGGTTTTACTAAATCGCGATGGACGATACACTTTCCGGCCAGCCCGACGCTTCTGCTTGCGGCAACGTTCCTCCAGGTGACCAACCTCACCACATTCCCGACATTTATGGTTAGTATGAGGACAATCCTTCACCCAATGCAAACCACCGCACAACCAACAGGGGTTAGTAGGCTTTCCTGACCGTTCATCACGATATACGCGACGCGAGCGCGACCCTCTGCCGTGAAACCCATGATGGCTCCTTCGTGCTCCATTTTGTATAGCCAACACCCGCTCATCTTTTTCCCCAACGATCATCGCATTCTGCCTTTTCAATGCCACCATGCGATTGCACTCCGCTGACAATTGCTCGAGGGTGATGTCGGCCTGTTCTTCGATACGAGAGAGCAACATTACCCGAAAATCCCTATCAGTGTCTTCTTTCAGCCCGCATACAAAAATCAGACACTTGAGCTGTTCCTCGCTCATGAGGTTCAGCCCAAAATCAACACACGCTCGATTGACCCGGCATGCATAGACCAAAAAATCCTCAGCTCTCGTTTTCACTATCTGCATGCATTTGTAGCGTTTAGTTAGTAGGGATTCTGCCTTGCCGAAAATTGCTTTTAACTTTTCCACAGTAGCGTCAAACGTGAAATCGCGGGGATTACGGGGTAAAATGTAGTTCACTTACCTCTCATGCTCCATTGCTCCTAGCTTCCGCATAAGCATTCGTACCTTGGCCGCATCGTCAATCCTGGCTGTATCACTGACGAACAGGTCCTCGTAGCGCGAGTACCACGCCTCGAACGTTAGGCCAGCTTCGGCCTCGAAATGGAACTCGGTGATGTTTCTCGCCAACGAGTCCAGTATTTGTTCCGGATTGGATGGAACTGCCCGATGCGGCTGCTGCGGTTGCGGCACGATTTCAGGTACCGGTGCCGGCTGCTGTGATGCACTCGGCGGATGCACTACCGGTAGCTGCTGCTGTGATGCACTAGTTGGCTGTGATGCCGGGGGCTGCTCCACTTTTAACATTAGCTGTTGAATAAGCTGCATTATTTGGGACATTGTTGGCTCACCATTCTATGACGCGTTCTGTAGCGATGGCGGTTGCTGCATCGAAGCGGCTGTTGCGTATGATGGGTTGGGGACGCTGATGATAGCGATGGCGGATGCAGACTTGGGGTCACCGATGAAAGCGATGGCGGATACTGCAGCGAGGACGCTTGAGGTCCCTGTTGATCCATCACTGGAGCGTTTTGCAGGAGCGGCTGTCCGTATCCGGGTTGTAAAAATGCAGTACCCGGTGCATCAAACTGCTGCGAGAGACGGTGCTGGTCTTCTTCCATCGATGTTTCTTCCAGGTTGGCGTCCTTACGACGGCGTTTGCGTGAGGAAGAAATTTTCGCACCACGTGTTTTTCACTTTGTTATTTACGAACTTTACTCGTCGCCACTTTTGTGTTGGAAGAAGGGGGTACGCGACACAATGCGAGAATACTTTTAGAACAACGTTACAATAAGTTTATTAGGCTAAGTCACACGCGTAAAAACGTAACAAGGTACAATACACAGATAAAAGAAAGAAAGGCTCGCAAGTACGCGCACCGTACGCCCCGTCCCGGCAGCAGCTGATCGTGGAGTGCCCATACACGATCCTCCAGACGCCCGAACACGAAGGATACCGAGTGCTACGTCGATACCTCTCACTTAGCGACAGGATCGAGTAACGGCGTTACGGTCCGGGATCCTGCTTGGCCGAGTATTCACTCACAACAAAACTATTTCTGGTGATGAAGGAATGTCGTCTAGGAGTTGGAAATCTTTGGAGGTAACGTGTTCGAGGGCGGTCAGAACACTGTCCGTGAAGATGACATTCGGAATGTCGGACCGATGTCCTTCATTGGTGAATTGGCATACGGTGATCTCAAAATTTTCTAGAGTAACCTTTATTGCTGTGACTTCTATCATATATGGCAAACGTACGTCGCCTACATCCCATGAGATCTGTTAATGGGGACGTAAAAGTTAAATAGAGAGAACTTCAACTACTGTTAACAAAATTTTATTTACCAAGAAATATGCGCAATTAAGCGTCGTTTTGCATTTGGCTTTCAACCCTCGAAAGGTCTTCTTAGTCTGTTATTTCTGTGGTTCTGTGGTTTTCTATTCAATCTGATTCCCAAACCAAAATGAGTTTGACACTACTGGCTTTAGCACTCACTAGGAACGTTGATTATACATCTGAACCACCTCAATGTATTGCTGAACTTATTCACTATCAGTGTATTGAAGTACACATTTTGGCAGCATTTAAAAAGAAAACACATACCACAACGGCGGGAACAGTAGTTAATTTCTTATTATATTAGTGTTCATAACAACATCCAAAATAGCATAATTTCTTATATATATAACCAGCTTAGCATAATACAGCGTTTGTACAGGGTTAACAATCGAGTCCGCTATCGTGCCCATCGTCACTATCTCCATCCTCGCCAGCTCCAGGGAAATACTCTTCCGAAGATGTATCATCAAAATCAGGTTCAGATTCG
>KZ063739.1:0-25968 GCA_002091835.1 Anopheles maculatus
CAGGTTCAGTTTCACCTCCTCCAATCGCTTAGTTGTTGACTTTTTCTATGCACAAACAATCATGCCCGGGTAAACCAACCATTTGACGGTCCATTAAAAGAATGTCCCATTCCCATTTTCTACGATCTTGTGTTTGTGACACATACACAGAAACAAATATATCGTAAACAATGTTCAAGCTATTTTGGAACACGCATATCGCACTTATCAATGCAAGTCTGCCGGGGAAATCCCTCTGGTGTTGTGAATTAAATCCAGTCCAGCACAAGGTATGGTAAGTCTCAAAGGATAAGTTTTAAAACTATTGAAATATCGTTGGTTTCTGACCGAATAATCGTGAGGAATTTTCATCCATCTTTAAACACAGCACCAGCAAACCTATGCCGACAGGATGTTATTCTGTTTATGAAGATTGTTGTTTGTTCTACCACTTTCTCATCTACCCCTTATTGCAAAGGTGCGAGGATAAAAGGTGTCTTCTAGCAAACACTACCCTGCCCTGAAACCTATGTTGCACCTGATGAGGTGCACAAATATCAGCTGGAACGTTGACATCCAACGAGCACCTGACGGAATCCTCGAGATCGACGGGTACTGGATAGTTCCCCAGAACTGTTGCAACCTTTTTTTTCCGATTCATATCGACACTGCCATTGCACCTCATCGGTTAACATTTCATCATTAACCCAGCGACACAAACGTTACCTTGTCCCTGAGAATGTTGACCGATCGCGCGGTGTAGAACCCAACGTTCCGAGGATCACTCTGTTTGCAGGAACACACCTGTTCTACTATACACGCGGTAGCAAATTTCACCAGTGAGACGTGCCTCGCCTTCAAGGTGCTCCAGATGCAATGAAAAACGATCGTGCCTGCTTGTCGGATCGCTGAGCACGAAACCACCCTGCCGTGTGGCATTCCTATGCAACACCATCCGTTATCATGCTACCGCATGGCATGGTGTAGTTTTTTACATCTACAACGCACGGAACACTTCCTCCCAAAAAAAGGGCCGTTGAACTGTTTTGTTTTCTCCTTACTTTCGCCGACTTCCAGACACTTTCGAGGCACTTGATGGACGAATGTTTTGGGTGGCATCCTGTTGTAAAATTGGTTCCGATGAGGACTATTCTTGAAACACCTGACTTTTTACGTTGGTACCGTGTTAATTTTTTATTCCCTTTCTTAACACTGCCAGCTGGTATCGGAGCTAGAACGTTATGTGTTCGTTTTCGAGCTGACTTTCCCTTTTCAGCTGGTAGCGTTCTAATGTGCTTCATTCGGCTTTTAGGTTTGAGGGCAGCTAACAAAAAAACATCTATACAGTCTTCAGTTGAGCCTTACTAGCGGTAGAAGATGAATAGCCAGCGTTACATTATTCTCAGTGACGTGACGTAGTCCCAGAGAGTGGGGTTTGCGTTTCATTCATAACGTCTCACGATGCTCAACGCATATGTTTCTGTTGGAAGGCGTCACGCTTAAAGTGAAAGAATTTAGCGAAAAGAAATCCTTCACTGGGAGCAAACATTCTACACCATAATTCTGCATAAAAACATGTTGAAAATCTTAACGGAGGTTTGCGAATCGGCCCAGCTCAGCTGTGTGAGTATGTGCGTGTGTGTGTAGTCTGTGAGCGTTTTTTACGACTTGTTTACGTCACCTTCTTCCAGCCATTCCACAATATCCAACAAACATAGAACCAAAGAAAGAATTGTACAGATGTTAGGCAGATCACTGCTCAAAGCTAATTTTCGTCTTTCTTCAGGACGTGCAGCGCGTCTGCCTTATTTCTCAGCCAGCAGCCTTCGGCATCATTAGTCTGATATTTAATACTCTACATGAAGCAGAAAAATGTCTGTCTCGGTCGGCCTATTGGTTAGTCGGTCATTTATCACACGCAAAGAACTGGGCTGTGTATTGCTGTGCCTGGTAGGAATGTCGGGTATAGTTGTTGTACCTATACCGCACAGCCCAGGACGCTGTTCAGCTAGCAAATATTGATTTTTTAGCCTCTTTTTCCTACAAAACACTTGCTAATACAGCAATGAAAAGTGAGTTCATTGCACACTTGTGCATCAGTTACCGGCTACACCAAAGCGTTCCCGTACGGACACCGGATATGTTAGCCGAATTTGGTCCAGCTCTTCTACTCTTTCCATCTGCTTCGCCACTGTACGGGCGATAAGTGTAAGCTTTTGGGAAGAAAATACAGCAAAAATCTCAACCACTTGCACATGGTTTTTGGGGTTTCGGTTGAGAGTGCTCGCTCGACCCACCCAACACAGCGTTCAAGTGAGGTCGGTGGCGCAATATTCAACAGTTTCCATAACCGCTGCTGGCATTTCCGTGCTACAGTGCATACGTAAATGCCTTAAAATTTCATCTCAACAGCCAGCGAAAGAAAAGTGACAAGTGGTAACGAGAGATTATATGTGTTCACACATGTTCTCCGGTTGCGGCGCTGTCTTTTAGGGAAGGATAGGGATTGGTACCCATTCTCAGGATGATGTTTCTGGTGGGTTGCACGAAATATGAAAATAAAGTTAATATACTTGAGTTTCAACTTAGTCAAAAGAGCTACTTCCATCGACTTTCCAATTATTTTGTCTTGTGTAAATTGTTAAATTGGATTGAAATAATCCATAACCTTTACAATCAAATCGAATTTTAACTATGGATCCAAAGAAAACTAATGAAGTATTAATTTGAACGATGTTTTTAGTTTACACACCATATTTTTACATGTGATGAAGCAACTAGCAATGTCTAGCTACTAAAGATTCACCACCTTCATGAACATTTTTTCCCGTCTGCAACTGTACCCATGCAATTGTCCTTAAGAGACATCAGAGTACGAAATTCGTTGCATTCGAACAGGTACACACAGCAGCCCACCTCGTAATCCTCCGGCTGGAAAGCTCTGTACGTTCACTGACCCGTTTGTTCATGTATGCCATAATCCTAAATCTATCATAATATCCACTTGAACCAACAAAAGAACTCAAGAGGGATGATAAAAATTAGAGTGCCAAGAATTTGGCCAGGGGTGCGTGTTGAACAATCAAGCTGTTTCACTGTCCATTCTGAGGATTGTGTTCGAAACACGCTCTTAACCTGCGCGCCTCCGAAATCTCGTCCTTTAACGATTGTCCTTGCCTGCTAAGGATTAGGGAACAAAGAAATGTCCCAACGTTTGGCCCTTGGATAAACAAGGGGGAGGAAGCAGCCCAAAGGAAAGGCGTTCTTAAAACAATGGCCAAAAGACATCAAGCGGTGGAAAAGCGTAACAAGTGCTGGTTATGGTCCAATGAAAAGTTGTAAATCATAAACATTCGCACGGACATTTTTTTTTTTTGCTTCACTCTCAAGAAACAAGCCCACTTTGCTGTGGTTCTGTCGCTTGGGTACGGGTAAGGAAAGGGGCTAGGGAAGCAAATGAGATATTTATCGTCGCGCAGCGTTCGTTGGAAGGTAATTTGGCAACGAAGCTCGAAAGAGGCACTGCAGTGAGCGGGTGTTTTTAATGAACAGGAAACGCCTTCAGCTGACAAAACTCTTTCGTGCCAACAATAGCTAGCGGCCCAGGTGTGTCGAATGGTAAGCTGGATTATGGTTTATGGAGGTCCTCGAGATTGCACGGTATGATGGTGGTCTACAAACGACTTTCATGCTGAAATTGACATGTACCGTCCTTTACGAAGAAAAAGCTTCCTTTTGTAATATTTCCCGAATGCTACAACTTGTAACTTGCTAATGGAGCTTCCTATAATCAATGATAAAAAAAACTAAGCTCATGTAAGTAGGAGTGTTAGGCTGGACAAAAACATTTTCTTTGCAAACTTATTTATACACGTACACATTTTTCACCATTAAAAAAATTAAATGTTCCACAATTATGTACTATTCTTAACATTTTCCGCAATAACATTTTGATGCTTCTGGAATGTATCTCAACGTTGGTTTAATATGCTCTCTCCGGGGAATCATGACTACGCCACGCCAGATTCGTAGCGACTATTCAGTTCGATCTATACAACCATGAAACACTTGAACCTTTTTAAACGCCTTCGCGAGAAACTGGGGAAACATAGACGCACATGTTTCAAGTATCCACCGAAGCCCACTTGCTCGAGGCCACTCGAGGGTTCTATGGAGGGCAGAAAGCAGAACCTAGTTGATGACAGTCGTCCAGCGTAATCCGTTCTCACCGTACTTGATCACAAACGATCGTTGATCCGTCCGAAATTCTCAGATGAGCTTTGAGAACAACGTTTCCATCTTCAATAGCAAGTGTGGCCACTCGGGTGTGCGTTGCTTTGGTGTACGACAAAGGTGCTCCTTCCTCAATCGTAATTGCCGGGACAGACTCATTGAAACGTCTCCATTGCCCCAAACATGGTTACTGCTCGTTTAAAATCTGACGGGTCCAATAATTTATAACAATTAAATCGCACCGAGGCGCACACTTCAACCAGGGCGCTGTGTCGCCCTGAAACCAACCGATCTTGTCAACGCCTGCGCTGCCCGAAAATGAAGACCCGAGAACCCTTGCGGGCCCACCAGCGATTGCGAGCCTTTCGCCATAATTGCTCTTAAAGCGTGCGTGTGTCGGCTAAACAGACCAGCCTGTACGGCGAGCGGCGAAATATGCTGATAGACAAATGCCGCTGGTGTTGAGCGTTTTTTTTGTGAAGCATTGCTCAAGTGGCATAGCCGTAACTGTGGCCCCTCCAAGCGAGAGATCGCCTCTCGCGGACTCAGATGTGTGGTCGGTTTCTTGAGAATTATCACCGAAAACTACTCCTTAACACACAAACAAAGCACGGCATGAAGCGTTTGCGATCTTTCATCGATTTGACGCATCAACTGTTTGTCCCACTCGACAAGCGTTGATGTTTTAGTGCCTTTGGAATGACTTCTCACGCATGGTTCGCTCGTTGCTTGCTCCGATTCACAGGTTGGTAAGCATCCACTTTATTCGATTGTTGTGCAGCACAAACTACCAGGCTTTAGTGGGCAAATTTTGGGTTCTTGTGCATGCCCACATGTGTTCAAGCTGCATCCAGTACATTCCTCAGAGATCATGTCATTTTCAATAGTAACCAATCTTTACTCAAATGAAGCAAATAGGAAAAAGAATATTTACAACTGTAAGACATGTGTGTGCAACGTTATCCTACCTCTCCATTTTTCTGAAATATTCTACATACGTTCGCAAACCTCATAAACTTTAGTTGCACTAGCCTAAAACATCCGTACGATCGAAAACTGGAGTCGATATACAAACAGACATCCATGATCATATGGGAACGTGCAACATTATGCAGCGAGCAGGCGATGATGAACCCATTCTTCAATTTCTCAAACGTAAACACTTCATCATCTCATCAACGGCTCTCTGGGTGCTCAACGAGAAGATCATATTTGCAACCAAACACGTGCACATGGTGCGTTGCTGTAGACTTTGGGCTTTCGGGTTTTCCGGTTGCGTTGTTTCACCGCAACATTGGAAACATATGGTACCCGTTTTGCTAGCTGCTTCGCCCCCCTGCTTTACATTGTCCCTACTGCTAAGAAACTGCTGAGGTGAGGTAGCTTCGTACGATCCGGAACAGGCATACTTTACAATCTTCATTCATACCCTGCCGTTGTAAGCGTTGTTGATGCTTGTTAGGATTGCAGGATTCCGTCGGCCGCCATGTTTTTATTTGTTTATCAAACATTGTACTGCCGAAACAGAAAAACTCCCACGACGCTGTTTCGCTGGTAGACGCTTGCTAACATATTTTCTGTGTCTAAAAAATTGAATAAAAGTCAATTCTGCTTCTTCACAATTCAATTTAGCAGGAAATGGAATGACAAAAAACTTTCTAATTTGTCCATATTATATGAAGCACTTTTAACCTCATTCTATTACCGATCTTAAAATGCTGTTACATATTCTAGTCTTGTTTGCCGAAGCTGGTACGCCAGCAACTTCTCTCAGCTGGTCTGTGTCTGGTTTGCTGTCTTTCATCATCACACCGGAAGGGTAAATGACACAGGAAGCAACTAACATAACCTAAGATGCCAGATCCGCCAGAATATCTATATTTACCATATATGCACGCAGACCACACCAGGCATCACTCGGTTCCAGCTGCGCGTGGAAAAATAACTGCTCCGCAAAACCTTACTGTTTGCTGCCGACTAACTTCTGTTCAAAAAACAACAAAACGTACCCTAGCATTTGGTAGCAGAGTTAGCAGCCCTCAACCACTCGCTACTGGTTTCCTATCCGTCTCTTCCGTCTAGCTGAAACACGCCGTTGAAGTGTTGAACGGCCACTCTCCACTTCTCCACCACGTTCCGTAAGTCCGCTGAGTTTACCTTAAATCTGTAGAATCATGTCCTCACGCTTCCTTACGCGATGCGACGTTTGTTAGTTCCGGTTAATTCCAGCACTGTTCCGCCCGTTCGCTCGTCGCCAGCGTCAGTGTGCTGGCCCAAAATTGATAGTGTTGGAAATGTTTGTTTATTTAGTCTGGCAAAAGCCGGGCAGTTGTTATGGTTTTAATGTTGCACGTTACTGCGGAACATATCGTCTGAATGTGTCACCGCATCTGGTTATCTAATAATGGCACCGCTTCAATGAATCATGTTGTCATCCATGGGCCCGAAGCTAAGTGGGGTGACAAAATGCGGTGACATTTTCTCGAATCATTGCCACCCTGAAACGAAAAGGAAGAATCGATTGCGAGACAAAAATGGTGGAATAACTTCCAATGTCAATGAACCACAGCCCACCACATATGGGATGCGACTTTTTGTAAGTGAAACATTGATCTATTTTTATATCAACCGAATGGTTAAACAGACATGAGAAATATGGTGCATGATTGACGTTCGTGTGCGTAAACAGCTCATTCAGCATATAAAGCTGCATAAATTTCTAAGCATAATATTTCTAACAATAGGAACTATTTCTATAATTAATTTACTTACAGTTCACTGTTACGGTTTTTATTATCCCATAATGTATAAGCACCTATATAGCAGTATAAGTTGTTAGTTTCAATATGATGTTTCTCAGTTAACATTTAACTGAGATGTACATAAAAATCATTTTCGATGCAACGCAACATCGCACATCAGTTCAAGGATACAATTACACCTATACCTATTAAAATCTCCAATAATTTCCCAATTAAAGCTTTCATCATTAGATAAGATGTACAGTTGTACTTCAACCATTGCCTATTATAGACATTGTAAAGATACAACTTATTATTATAATGGTTTTCCTGTAGGAAGTATTTAAACCTCTGGCATTCATAAAAAGATCTCCAACATCGCGTTTGCATTCTCGATTTCTCGATTTGATTCATTCAAGTCGATAAAGCCCAATCGAGTTAATACAGCACTTTCATTGCGAAGTAATCTCCAAACGCATTGTATTAAACATATTCCTCATTTTCTTAGTCTGGCTGAGCAACATCAATGTACGATTTCACATACCTATGCATCGATACTGCAGCTGTACATCTGCATAAATGCATTATAAACCCCCAAGCGTTTCTAAATAAGCCATCCAGACATGAGGCGTGTTATTAAAATTTAATTCATTTTTAAATAGCTTCTCCAAGCGCACTAAACATTTCCGTCGAGGTTGGGTTTGGCTGCTCCAAGCCCCATTTAACGATCCTAATTCCGCGAAGATGCACATTTAGCCTTTAGGTTGACTCTCCGTTCGACAATTCCAACCGTCCAACAGAAAATCGAAACTACTAAATTGCTGTACGCAATAAAACTTCATCAACACTCCCGTGTGCACGTGTTTGTGCGATTGTGAAGTCCTTTAATGGGGTTTGCTTGGGTAAGCCAAAACAAACGCTTTGACAACGCCAAACGCAGCGTGGCAGCGTCGTCAAAAGTGAAACCAGCTCTTAATTTGGACTGTGTTGGCCGTTTCCGTTTTATTTTCACCATCAAAGTCTTAATGAGTCATTTTAACGGAATCGCAATTTCGGCTTCACGCACTGTCTCGCGATGGTGGAGACGCTGGTACGTTTGTGCTCCGCTCCGGCTGATGAGTCCTTCCGCAAAGACTCATCTGCTGCTGGCTGGAGGATTTTCTAACACTTGCCGGTTGGCACTAAATGGCAACCGCTTCCCCCAAGCAGCCTTGAACGAACGAGCGCCCGGAATGAAATTGAAACGTATTCGATGATTTATTAGGAACCACATCTGCCTTTTGCGTTTGGGTGCGCGTTCTAGCGGACTCCGTCTTGGGATGGCAACTTCAGCCGCTCATTTTTACCACCGATTTGCATCCGCTTGTTTTGAGCAGTTTTCGTGCACAGTCGCGAATGGTCGTGGTTTTTAAAGGATGAGGTTAGATTTTTGTACTCCCTTTTGTGATCCCACCGTGTTTTGCCAAGAAACACCAAACAGAGAGGAGGTGACGTGTTGAATGCTTTGCTCTTTTCGCTTTCGGTTCGATTTTCATCCCATCGTTTCCCTTACTATCATGGTGCCTTGTTTTTCGCAACATCTCTAAACTAAAGCTTCCCTCAGCAAAGCGCAAGGGACCGAAAACGAAAACACGAATGGCAAGGAACGGCTAGAAAGTAGAAGGATACCGACCTTCGCCGCTAATTCATAGCATGCCAACGATTTCTTCTTCCCTGTGCGGTTTGCTCTGTGGTGGAGGAAGTAATTAGAAAATGGTTTTATAACGTCAACATGCATTGCCATCATTTTTGGCCCATCTTTGATGACCGTTTCAAAGGCGGCTGCCGAGAAGATGAGTGCGAAGAAGGGTTTTTCGGACAACTGGCTAATGGCTGGAGCACAGCAACAGCAGAAGCAGAAGCCACGAGAATGGTCATTATCAATTTCTGCATCTGCATTTGTCGCATGATTTACGAAGGAATCTAACGCTAACGTAAAACAGGCAAAAGCGTTTTTTTTTCTCTTTTGGTAAATTGAAGCGAGTATTATCCACCTAGAGATGCAAGAACGAAATTTTTGAACGGCCACTCTCCACTTCTCCACCACGTTCCGTAAGTCCGCTGAGTTTACCTTAAATCTGTAGAATCATGTCCTCACGCTTCCTTACGCGATGCGACGTTTGTTAGTTCCGGTTAATTCCAGCACTGTTCCGCCCGTTCGCTCGTCGCCAGCGTCAGTGTGCTAGCCCAAAATTGATAGTGTTGGAAATGTTTGTTTATTTAGTCTGGCAAAAGCCGGGCAGTTGTTATGGTTTTAATGTTGCACGTTACTGCGGAACATATCGTCTGAATGTGTCACCGCATCTGGTTATCTAATAATGGCACCGCTTCAATGAATCATGTTGTCATCCATGGGCCCAAAGCTAAGTGGGGTGACAAAATGCGGTGACATTTTCTCGAATCATTGCCACCCTGAAACGAAAGGGAAGAATCGATTGCGAGACAAAAATGGTGGAATAACTTCCAATGTCAATGAACCACAACCCACCACATATGGGATGCGACTTTTTGTAAGTGAAACATTGATCTATTTTTATATCAACCGAATGGTTAAACAGACATGAGAAATATGGTGCATGATTGACGTTCGTGTGCGTAAACAGCTCATTCAGCATATAAAGCTGCATAAATTTCTAATATTTCTAACAATAGGAACTATTTCTATAATCAATTTACTTATAGTTCACTGTTACGGTTTTTATTATACCATGATGTATAAGTACCTATATAGCAGTATAAGTTGTTAGTTTCAATATGATGTTTCTCAGTTAACATTTAACTGAGATGTACATAAAAATCATTTTCGATGCAACGCAACATCGCACATCAGTTCAAGGATACAATTACACCTATACCTACTCAAATCTCCAATAATTTCCTAATTAAAGCTTTCATCATTAGATAAGATGTACTTAAGCCATTGCCTATTATAGACATTGTAAAGATACAACTTATTATTATAATGATTATTCTGTAGGAAGTATTTAACTCCCTGGCATTCATAAAAGATCTTCAACATCGCGTTTGTATTCTCGATTTCTCGATTTGATTCATTCAAGTCGATAAAGCCCAATCGAGTTAATACAGCACTTTCATTGCGAAGTAATCTCCAAACGCATTGTATTAAACATATTCCTCATTTTCTTAGTCTGGCTGAGCAACATCAATGTACGATTTCACATACCTATGCATCGATACTGCAGCTGTACATCTGCATAAATGCATTATAAACCCCCAAGCGTTTCTAAATAAGCCATCCAGACATGAGGCGTGTTATTAAAATTTAATTCATTTTTAAATAGCTTCTCCAAGCGCACTAAACATTTCCGTCGAGGTTGGTGGCAAAAGCCGGGCAGTTGTTATGGTTTTAATGTTGCACGTTACTGCGGAACATATCGTCTGAATGTGTCACCGCATCTGGTTATCTAATAATGGCACCGCTTCAATGAATCATGTTGTCATCCATGGGCCCGAAGCTAAGTGGGGTGACAAAATGCGGTGACATTTTCTCGAATCATTGCCACCCTGAAACGAAAAGGAAGAATCGATTGCGAGACAAAAATGGTGGAATAACTTCCAATGTCAATGAACCACAGCCCACCACATATGGGATGCGACTTTTTGTAAGTGAAACATTGATCTATTTTTATATCAACCGAATGGTTAAACAGACATGAGAAATATGGTGCATGATTGACGTTCGTGTGCGTAAACAGCTCATTCAGCATATAAAGCTGCATAAATTTCTAATATTTCTAACAATAGGAACTATTTCTATAATCAATTTACTTATAGTTCACTGTTACGGTTTTTATTATACCATGATGTATAAGTACCTATATAGCAGTATAAGTTGTTAGTTTCAATATGATGTTTCTCAGTTAACATTTAACTGAGATGTACATAAAAATCATTTTCGATGCAACGCAACATCGCACATCAGTTCAAGGATACAATTACACCTATACCTATTAAAATCTCCAATAATTTCCCAATTAAAGCTTTCATCATTAGATAAGATGTACAGTTGTACTTCAACCATTGCCTATTATAGACATTGTAAAGATACAACTTATTATTATAATGGTTTTCCTGTAGGAAGTATTTAAACCTCTGGCATTCATAAAAAGATCTCCAACATCGCGTTTGCATTCTCGATTTCTCGATTTGATTCATTCAAGTCGATAAAGCCCAATCGAGTTAATACAGCACTTTCATTGCGAAGTAATCTCCAAACGCATTGTATTAAACATATTCCTCATTTTCTTAGTCTGGCTGAGCAACATCAATGTACGATTTCACATACCTATGCATCGATACTGCAGCTGTACATCTGCATAAATGCATTATAAACCCCCAAGCGTTTCTAAATAAGCCATCCAGACATGAGGCGTGTTATTAAAATTTAATTCATTTTTAAATAGCTTCTCCAAGCGCACTAAACATTTCCGTCGAGGTTGGGTTTGGCTGCTCCAAGCCCCATTTAACGATCCTAATTCCGCGAAGATGCACATTTAGCCTTTAGGTTGACTCTCCGTTCGACAATTCCAACCGTCCAACAGAAAATCGAAACTACTAAATTGCTGTACGCAATAAAACTTCATCAACACTCCCGTGTGCACGTGTTTGTGCGATTGTGAAGTCCTTTAATGGGGTTTGCTTGGGTAAGCCAAAACAAACGCTTTGACAACGCCAAACGCAGCGTGGCAGCGTCGTCAAAAGTGAAACCAGCTCTTAATTTGGACTGTGTTGGCCGTTTCCGTTTTATTTTCACCATCAAAGTCTTAATGAGTCATTTTAACGGAATCGCAATTTCGGCTTCACGCACTGTCTCGCGATGGTGGAGACGCTGGTACGTTTGTGCTCCGCTCCGGCTGATGAGTCCTTCCGCAAAGACTCATCTGCTGCTGGCTGGAGGATTTTCTAACACTTGCCGGTTGGCACTAAATGGCAACCGCTTCCCCCAAGCAGCCTTGAACGAACGAGCGCCCGGAATGAAATTGAAACGTATTCGATGATTTATTAGGAACCACATCTGCCTTTTGCGTTTGGGTGCGCGTTCTAGCGGACTCCGTCTTGGGATGGCAACTTCAGCCGCTCATTTTTACCACCGATTTGCATCCGCTTGTTTTGAGCAGTTTTCGTGCACAGTCGCGAATGGTCGTGGTTTTTAAAGGATGAGGTTAGATTTTTGTACTCCCTTTTGTGATCCCACCGTGTTTTGCCAAGAAACACCAAACAGAGAGGAGGTGACGTGTTGAATGCTTTGCTCTTTTCGCTTTCGGTTCGATTTTCATCCCATCGTTTCCCTTACTATCATGGAGCCTTGTTTTTTGCAACATCTCTAAACTGAAGCTTCCCTCAGCAAAGCGCATGGAACCGAAAACGAAAACACGAATGGCAAGGAACGGCTAGAAAGTAGAAGGATACCGACCTTCGCCGCTAATTCATAGCATGCCAACGATTTCTTCTTCCCTGTGCGGTTTGCTCTGTGGTGGAGGAAGTAATTAGAAAATGGTTTTATAACGTCAACATGCATTGCCATCATTTTTGGCCCATCTTTGATGACCGTTTCAAAGGCGGCTGCCGAGAAGATGAGTGCGAAGAAGGGTTTCTCGGACAACTGGCTAATGGCTGGAGCACAGCAACAGCAGAAGCAGAAGCCACGAGAATGGTCATTATCAATTTCTGCATCTGCATTTGTCGCATGATTTACGAAGGAATCTAACGCTAACGTAAAACAGGCAAAAGCGTTTTTTTTTCTCTTTTGGTAAATTGAAGCGAGTATTATCCACCTAGAGATGCAAGAACGAAATTTGATGTTGATAAAGAGTCTTTATCCTGTTTTCCTTGTCACTAAATTGTTCACCAATTGTCAAAATTTCATTACTAACGTGGATTGAGTTAGTCACTCACGTCACTAGGGAGTCAAACCGCTCGAAAGCAGTCATCTTTTCGCATTACTTGCCAGACACTCAACGAGAAACGTCAAACCACACACTATCTCTTTTTTCGGTAACATGTCGCTACAAGATGCAAATGATGTTTTAATATTTTCAAATCATCTTTCGTTTTCGTTCCCTTTGTTCCCTCCAACGGATGCCGCATATCAGCGCAAAAATGCTTCAAATGAGTAGCCACCCGAATGTGGCTAATTTTTGACGGCAATTCAATCCAAACTACACAATCCCTTCACTTCCACGCTCGCAAACCAGTTTCACTGCAAGGTGACCAAACTAATGCATTATCTTTAATGCACTTCCTATGCTACATTTCAAAGGTATCCAGAGTTTAGCACAACTCCCGACAACCGGCGCTTCGTCTTCATCTACGTCAGGTCCCGCAGCTTCAGGGTCATTTGTCTGCACCTTCTTCACGGTGAATCGCGCGGCAGCAAACAGGACCTGTCGTTCCCTCTTCAGATGCGCTGCATCGATTGGGTAATTTCGGAAGAATCTGCCGCAGGTGTTAATCGCAAGAAGCAAGATGCCGTAAAACCCTTGCACTGAATGTGAAAGATCTGCAAGCATCAAAGAACGGACAAATGTAGAAACTTCTGTCCAACGGAGTCTCTCTCTTTTTCGCTGTCCTTCCTAGGTAGCGAAGGAAGAAGCAAATTTATTGGCAGCGTTAGGATACATCGGATTGGACACGTCGGGCGGATAAGCGATCCAGCGCGGGAAGGGTTTTCGGAAGTTAGGCCGCTGTTGTGCAGCGGAACCCCAGTGCACACCGGCACACAACAAGATAATGACTTTGGCAGACCGAATTCCACAAGCGCGTTTGCTGGCCAGAATGTGTTACGACCAAAAGCATCGCCTGTCGTTAAAATTAATTATCGCAACAAATGCGCATCAGACTTAGGGTACTCCGCGGATTGGCGTTTTATCTTAACATTTGCTCCACTTCATTCGCCATCCGTGCCAGCTGTAGCGACGGAAAGAAATGTCATTCATTGCGAGCTGCTCAGAAGCCTCCGGCGAATCATTGGGACGCCAGCAACCGGGTAGCCTCGTTGCTGAAAATTAGCTAAAAATTGTTCATTAGTTATGAGTGATTGAGCTGTTGAAAAGGAAATATGTGTATCTGCTGTTTACTGGGCTGGAGAAGAGAGATTTATTGCACAACAAAGGTTATCTGCTTATTATTTGAACGGATGCAAACAGCCATTACGGCCGCTATCTTGTGACTGGTGATAAATGTTTATATTTTTGCAGTTCGTCAATCGTTTACTAAACTACGTTTGTATTAAGACTGTTAAGGAACGTTTTAGGCATCTGCTCATCTAAATCAACATCAAAGGAAACTAAACTAGATCCACAAGGATAGAAATGTTTTATACTCAGTTTCCAATGTTTCCAACAACTGTGATAATGTGCAAAATGGAACCGCATCGTAACTAATCGGCCAACTAAACGATCAATTTCGATTCCTGAACCCCCGAACATCTAAGGCACGTGTGCGGAAATGGAAATCAAACTACAAAAAACGGGAAAAAAACTTTCCCCAATATCGAGATCGAGTCCCTTGCGATTCACGCGCGTTCACACCATCAATGACATCTGTTTTCGGCTCCATAACGTTATTAATTTATGTATGTGACTTTTTTATACGATCCACCTCCGTTACACGAACCGTTTGACCCTGGCTGAGCGCCCTCGCGACCCCACTTGCCGATGAACCGCATTTATCACCTAGCGACAGCAACGTGAGCATAAATGTATAAATATATATTTATGGCGCACAAAACCATCCACAAGCCAGCAAACGCGACTTTGCGCCTTTTGAAGTTGTTTGATGATACAGGAAGTGGGCGTGTGTGTGTGATCGTGGCCTGGTGCCGAAGCATAACGTTTGACAGGATATCAGTCATTACATCACCGTGCAGTCCGCCGGCTGTTATTTCAGATGAGTGGCTCCTTTCGTCAGCTGTGCTGGTGTATATCTATCTACAATTTGTAACAAACTGTTAGCAAATGTAGAGCGAAAGGGGATGAAGGAAGGACGAGAATTGTGTAACGATTTGTTTTTATTTTCTCATCAAAAATGGTCGGACCAACAGCGCATAATTTGTACAAAATCAGTTAATAGAAAACAAAAACGTTTTTATTTATAAAATTAGTAAAACTGAAGGTGATTAGGGTATTATAACGAATAAAAAATAAGTATGAATGGCATTATCATACTCAATAATGTTTATTCCAATATTATTTACAGAACGAGCTTCTCATTTGTTAAGTGTTGATCTATGCGTATACTACTACCACATGCAAATAAACAAGCATACACTCCTACAGTGTTTCCTGATCACTTGCATATTCAATCATATCTTTCAACACCGACCCATTTAGGCGAGATGAATCAATTCTCTATTAACGAGACCTTCGGGCAACTGCAGATCATAACCCAGTCATCTGCTAAGCCTGCTAAACCACCAGCACCAGCTACAACAAAACACGAACCAAACGCTAAAACACACAAAACTCGACCACCTTTCGTCGATCAGGTGTGTACGCAATGGTGCGTTTCCTGCACAACCGGCGTAGGCCCAAAAACGGTTCATTTGTGCACCTTTTTTCGTTCACATTCTTGATACTGTTTCTATTCTTTATGTTTACTTCCACATCATTCCAACCTATGGAGGTCCGAAACGTGTCGTCGTACACCAAAACCATCATTGTTGCGTTTAAAACACCCTAACACGCGCTAAAACGCATCGGATCGGCACATGGTTTATGGAATCATTAGGGAAGCTGATCGTTACCAGTCACATTGCGCCGGTATGCGCTCTGAAACTAGGAAACAACTGCTCCGGTGGTGTTATGTGACTCGATAAGCCAAATTCCAAGGGTTTTGTTTGGTGTTATTGGTGGTTGGTTATTCTCTTTCCATTTTATTCGACTATCCCGTCCCCGTACGGGTGCAAGCTATGCGCGGTAGGGACGCAAGGCGTATCGTCTTGGGGCAGCAAACAGTACACGAAGCAATACACAGACCAAAAGTATCCGAAAAGCATTAGCAGGTTAGCAGGTGGTACATCTTTATGGCTGTGTTGCAAAGTGTTTGCTATGGTTTTCTATCGAACGATAGTAGAATATGGTTTGGTCACGAATATTTGGAGCATTTTGGCCTCGACGATTAGAGACAAACAGTGTTGGAAAGATGTTGTCTTTTGTTGTTTTTGTTGTGCAAAGACCATCTGTTTCATAAAATTAACACTTTGGATTAATGAAGGCCGTGTGAACGGCTGCAAACAAAACCATTCTTGTATGAATTGCTCTTAAATATTCTTCCCTACAAAACCGTCAAGCCGGTAGGTTTTATTTTTATACCAAAGTTGCCAGACACAGACGGAGACGCGTTAGTTATTTAAGGTGCAGATTCTCTATCGATCAATTTGTTCCCATTCGTTAATGATTCCACACTGCAGTTGGAATAGTTCCAGGCCACGTAAGCGAATCTGTTGGCGCTTCTATTTCCACCGTTTCGCTACTCTAGCAAATGGAATGAATCACTTACCTCAACGAGCTGTGCATAATTGGAATCCGACTAAAACGAACCCCTCGCAAATGCCGGCCTTTCCGCGAAAAAACGCCCCAACCCTCCCAAGATGCGCCGAAATTTGCCGAAAAGGTCAGCAAGCCGCAACAGGTAGCCAAGCACCTGCTAACTAGCTGCCTAGGATGCATCTGATGCATCTCGCCACAACACCAACCGATGTGCGCGAATTCGTCCACTTTGGCGAACTCTGTAGCGAGCGGATGCACCATTTATATGGCGGTTCATTAGGCCATGTCCGTGTGCACGATCAGCCATCACCAGAACGCTAGTTAATTGTAGGTTTGATGCTGCCGGCTGCCGGCGGTTTAGCGTCTTTAATTATGATATTGCGTTTGTGACCGTTAGCAGCTCGCATTAGTGGCTAATAAAAATGTGGCCCCGCGGTGCAGTGCGACGGGCCAGAGATTCCTTTGGCGCTTTGGTGGGGTGTCCCTGAGCCATTAGCCATCAGCCGTGAGCGAACAGCTGCCATCGTTGCGCGGTTCGATGTGTATATTTGCCAAATTTTTGCCAAACCATTTCAATGCAATCTCGTCCACGCGGCAGTGCTGATGATGGATTGACCTTAAAAAGATTGACTAGCGATTCGTTTGCTCCGTTTCGCCCGTCATCAACAGTTGTGCGACGCAGAAGGCTCGCGGCCGATAAATTCCATCAATTGGCAAAACGCTAAACCTGTTGCTGACTTCTATTTCATGGGGGAAAGAATCGCTTTTTATAAAAGCGGTCTTCTCTTTAAAAGCGTACCCTGGTAACAGACGTACAACATTACACCAAAAAACAAGGATCGAAACACGTGCTCAGCGCATAACTGCAGGGAGAGCTACCTATGTCCCATTTATACAAAGCGCTTGCAAAAACGGAATTGCATTACCAATTGAAACATTGTGGTGGTAAATTAAAACTGCATAAATTGTGCTTCCCTACTTTCGTCACAAAACGCTTCTTCCGAACAGTTGTGCCAGGTTGGGGTAACATACACAGAAATACAGAAACCGTTAACTGACTAAACAGGAACCAGCCTACCAGAACCTTGTTCTGGACACATTTTTCGAAGTGTCATTGATACGACAAATTCATTCAACTATTTGCAGTATTTAAGCACAAGTGCCCTTAATGGTTTCGCAACAACAGGAAAAAACCACCGTACCATCGCTACGACACCCCTGGTACGTAGGTCCCCATGATCGCCAACAATGTAGTATGGAGTGCTCGTTTACGGTAATGCTAAGTAACGGCACTTTCGGCAACTGGTTCCAATCGTTCGTCCTTAGACGCGTAAACGTCCTTCCTTGGGTTCCAGGGTTTCCCTTGTACAAACGCTTCGTAATGACTACATTATTCATTTTTTATACATCCCTTCGCACACTCCACTTGGTTTCTGGGTGACGAAGGCGACAAATCGTCTTACGGGAAGCTTGTCAGACAACCGTGTTTCCTGCGTTTCCAAGCCAGATGTGGTTTGCCGAGCAGCAACATCATTCCGCTTCCAGTGCAAGGTGGCCTCCACCGTACAAACACCCCAAAAAAGGATGCTACATTTGACGTGCTTCTAACCAGATGGAGGTTGGCATTAAGCTAAATTACGAATTAAGTAGTCCGCCTTGTCGATCTTAGATGGTTTTGTACTCCAGCAGAACGGCCGTGTCGAAGAAAGTGGCATCCGTCTTTTGGGCTTGTAAAACTTGAGCCTCTTGAAAGTGTGAGTACGCACGATGGGTTTGTTTTTTTTGTTGCTCCTGCTGCAATACATCCTTTCGCCTATCTGTGCCAGATGCCAGCTCATTAATTTCAAAGACAGATGGCTCTTCGAATGATGTCTCCTGTTGTTGACTTCATGAACGAGAGTTTACATGAAATTGTGGTCTACAAACACTGAATAAAAGAAATGCATTCAGTAAAATGAATCTGTTTCAAACTTCTATAGATAAATATTTTATTTTAACTGAATTCTGTATTCCAATAATGGTTTGCATTGATTAGCAGCATATTTTTGTTATGAATAGTTGTAATAATAAAAACATAAATAATCACAAACGGATACCAAATAAACCGTACTACAAACAATCGAATCATCAGTTCCTAATTTTTTCTCAAGAAAGTTTGAATGTAGTCCCATAGACATTCCTTTCTTTAATCTTGACTACAATGTAAAACTTTGAATTGACACGACAGTATCGAATGGTAATTAACTATTTCGTTCCAGGCGTAATAATCTTTCCTATTTAATGCTCACAATTCTAAGTCATGCACTAAATCGATAACTCTTATAGCTTATTCTTCACAAGACATATTACTTATCGGTCATGCATCATTTACCATTTCTTTAAATTTATTTTAACGATTATTTTACGATCGTTTAACTTATAACTTTCTCACGATTGCTTCAGTTTCTTAACATTGTTGCAGTTTGACACACAGAAGATTGCCAGATTAACCAGCGCCACTTCTAAATCGTATGCACAGCACTAAAAACCCATTCGACACATCTTGATGACAATTGTGAACCCAGTACCATTTGTTGAACACATTTCTCATCCCTCAGACACCCAGGCTGAAGGTCGGGCCGGTATGTTTAGGATAAGAGTTGTGAGAAAATTCGTTGCTACTCTATTGCAACAGATGGTGTTGTATTTGGTGATTTTATTCCCGGGAAAGAGAAAACATATGTGCAAGGGTTTGCTACCACCACCGTAGCAACGGACACTGAAAATGGATCAGCCAATGCGGCCAACGATGCTTGAGACAATTGTTTCAATGTTTATACGTACAATTCGCAGGAAACAACCAACACGGGACTTACACCATCGAACGCGTGAACTGTCTGTGACCTTGTCGCTCGTGCTCGCCTCTTCCTCGAAACCACCTTGTACTGGAAGTGTAAAGTTTGGAGCCCAATTGCATGTACGAAACAGATAACAACAAAAACATAATGTGAAAGTAAACCACCCCCAAAAGATGATCAGAAAGAAGACGACGTTCCAAACGTTCAATTTGAAACGTTGACTTGGTACGCACCATTCCTCTCATGCTGGTATGTATGAGGTTCCTTTGGAACAGATCTTGGGTTGTTGCCATTTATGGCCACAGTGTGGTGTTTCTCTTCCACGCCGTGATGCCAATCTTCCAGTCGGCATGTCCCAATGATGTTGTTGACCATCGTGGCATGGACTGCAAGGACCTTTCGAGGAGCATCCTCCCGCAGCGGGTGTCATGCAGGACATTTGGCAGTGCAGGAAAAGTGTTGGCGTGGCTGGTGATGGTGGCGTTAAGGTCCATGAACGATTCCGAAACCTGGCGCATCCCAAAGAAGGACAATGGTAAAAAAGAAAAGAACAATTTATTTTCAAGCTTCCTTTCTTCTGTGTTCGGTTTTGGGCTTGCAGTCAAAATTGAACTTGATTCCTCCAAACTCTCACTCTCTCGTTCTCTCGCTCTCTCTACTTTTCTCGCTCTGCTGTTTCTGTTCAGTTCACCACTCTTCTCGCTGGCTCATTACACCGGATCGAACGAAGATGTGCAATGCATCTCGAAATGGTCGTTTGCAAAGGGGTACGTTGTAAAGAAATTTGTTTTACTTACGTTTATGGTAGTGGCCAGCATTGACAGTCCCTGGCCGTGGCATTCTTTCACCTTCAACAAACCGGGCCGAAAGATCGTGAGATTTCCTATCACAAATCGGTAGCCCAGGATGCGAGGGACGTCACAGTAGAAACGGCCTCGAAGCGTGTGCGACGATATGCCGAAGGAACGACGAAAGAAGCACAGAAGGAAAGAAGCATTTCCGAAACGATGCTGTCTGCGAATTGCAGTCCATTCTCCCTTGGGACTTGCATCTCTCCGGCCCGGCCCGGTGGGGCAGGTTAAAAGTGAAAAAGTGCACAAAAAATTGAGACTAAAACCCAGACGGTTCATTTGGTTATCGGAATTGATTTTGGCGCCAGTGACACCGCGGGTGGAGGAATTTAGCTTTCGGTCGTGTCTCCGTGTCCAAAGCCCAGGTCGAACCCTGGAAGCCCTTGAACGTACACGGGCGCTGCAATGGTAAAACGATTGATTTATGGAGTTTGAAATTTCTCAGCACCCGATTTTGGTTCCCTTTTTATGGCAGCCTTAGGCCATTGTCATGATCTAGGGCTGGCGCTTTACCCGTTTGGTGAGGGCACGATTTGAAACGAATTTTAGGCATCGAGAATGGTCGGAGTCCAATCATGGTATAGTTATTTCAGTGGCTTCTCTGGATATATATAGCACCTAGCGCAAGCGTACAAGGATGAAACGACATAAAGTCAATTCCGGCAAATGTCTTAAGGAGAACATCCCTAATCATTGTTCATTTGCATACCTGTAGTGTTATTCTGCACGAAGGGCCGGGATTGTAATAACTGTCGAGTGCTCTTCAAGGATATTTCACTGCTTGGCCAGAGCTGGCTCTAGATCATATAAAATTATTATTTAAACTCGTAAAAAAACGTACTAAATTAACGTATTTTTTGCTGCCTTTCTAAACAATTTGGAGTGTTTTAATATATCAATAACCGCATGCAAATTGTTGTAATTGTATTATGTAAGCGAACAGATCGGAAATATTATTTCAGAAATCAGTACCATTTATGGAATATTTTCCCAACACATTTTCCCAACGCTCTACAATCTCAAGAAACCTGCCATTATTGACTTCATTAATTTGAGTATAACTGTT
Organism: Anopheles maculatus; assembly: GCA_002091835.1. Classification (NCBI taxonomy): domain Eukaryota; kingdom Metazoa; phylum Arthropoda; class Insecta; order Diptera; family Culicidae; genus Anopheles; species Anopheles maculatus. The sequence continues at coordinate 21,256 of KZ063739.1, forward strand.
GCTGGATAGTCAGTCCTAAGTACAAGGAATCCAGACAGGATTCGATAACCGCTCCTGCCGTGTGAAGACCGGCAAGCACATCCCCTTGAACATTTGAGATATCAAATTAAAACAAATATCGCTTACATCGATTCATTCATTCATCGATTCATGAGATTTTCATTCATTCTTTACCTTCAAATCTTTTTTTGTGTTTTTTTTATTCAACGATCAGTTATATCCTTATAAAAGACGTATTATTACCATATTGCTTAACAGTCAGACCTTGCTACGGAGGAATAATCCAACTGGGATTATAATCTTGATCCTGCCGTGTAAAAGACTATCGTCGCCACAACATATGGCATTGCCCCAAAAATATTAAAAATATTTATGCAAAATAAATAAAAAATTATAAAACGGAACAATAATGCGTTAGATTAATACAATTAAAAATAAATTGTTCACACGATTGAAAATAATACAAGACTTTTTAGATGAACTTTTTTACTTTTCTATCAAAACTGATTCTTTTAAATCCTAATTTCTGGTTGGAAGGTTCCTATTGGGAACCGGCAATAAAGTATTTAATTTCAACTTTCGCCACCTTACAAGTGGTTTGAACCTTTCTTCTCCTCTTAAATGAGCATTAGTCATACGGTTGCTATTTATCTTCTCACATCCTCCCAACAAAAAGTGTCTAATTGAAAAGAACATAGGATGATTAACCTTCTTGCATGAAACATGAGCCACGTTCAGCCCGATCTACACCCGACCCGTATTGCATTTTGGGCGAATTTCTGTCATCCGTGCCGGAATTTCGTCCACCCTAAAGGGACACTTCCCTATCCTCGTCCGCCAGCTGTTGTTCGAGTCCGGCGGTTTTGTACTTGTGGTTGTGAAATACTAAATCCAGATGATACCGATTCGGTCCGTTAGATCGGACGGACACCGGTCGAGCGGGAATCTCACGTCCGCACGAACCACCCGAATCATACACGAGCACTCTGCACCGGCTGTCCCAAAACCCAAACAGGTTGACCCTATTCATCAACATGCCTCTATCTTGCTCGAATCATCAGTTCACTTCAACATCACTTCAAACAAATGTTATCATTCTTGGCATGGAAGAACGAGAGCCAGAAAGGACAAGGTGCACCCTAAGCCTAGAAGAAATCGCCACTTAACTTTTTAACCTACTTATTAGATTGCAACAGGCGCAAGGGAGAAAAAGGTGCATCCTATGCACGAACCACACATCCATATAACGGAAGAAGCGCCAAAGCAAAAAAAAAAGGTGACCCAGTAGGATACCGGCACAGGCAACGCCGTAAGGCTTCAAGGTGTCAGGTACGCGAAAACCTGTGGAAAGTGACTAGGCGAAATAAAAGGAAAAAGAAACAAATGGCGGAAACTCTGGTGCCCTTGCAGGACGGCAGTATTGAACGTTGCAAACCCGTAGCCATTTGACGGTGGTGGCAGGACGACCTTCGGAAAACTCCCCCAGGGCCACCAGACGGGACCTGATTGGCTAAATTGCTTCGGCGCCAAATGATTTTCCTGTTTTGCTCTTTCGCTGCACTGTTTCTTGCTAAACTTGCTGAACTTTGTCGTAAACGGACGGCAGAAGGAAGTCAAATGAGATAGCCTCTGTGGAGCGTTGTTAGCCATTGGGACATTGTGGTTCGTATACCACAAATGATACACACGTGAGGGTCTATAGGCAACATTTTGATGGTTAATTTTTAACTTGGATGATCAATCTGCACCGTTTTAGAGGCTCATTTCCCTGCATACAGGCCCGGGCCTGTTCGTCCATTAAGAAACCTTAAAGATATATTCCGGTGTTCTGCCATTCGCTATCGGATGGCCCGAAGGATTTCAAAACATAACACATCCTGCTTCCAATTTGTAACGCACCGCAGGTTGCTGAATTTTGTTGATTTGAGAACAAACGGCAGGATGCCTCACTTTTAAAAACATTGGCCCTCGGGACGTGCAGCGGCATGTGGTGGAGGGGAAATTAGAAAACATGTTTAGCTACCAGTATTTTGCAATCCTTTCATTGGAATGCAGTTTCGGAGCATGGTTGAACAGCCAACGTGTAATTTGGACATCCAAAAAGCCCAAATCATTGCCTCGAGGTAAACGTGGGATGATCTGATGTATCGATCACTTATGGCACACTGTGTGGGAAGCATCGGCGGTCAGGCTAAGCAATACCGTTAGAAGACGAAATAACATCTTTAATACTATACATTAATGGGGAGAAAAAAATCCTAAACGCTTGGAACTAATTTTCTAACGGGACGCAAGACGAGACAGCATTATATTATTGTAAAAGTTTTTCTCCAATACTTATTTGCGGTTTTCTTCTGATGTTCTTTAAGACAATGTGCAAAACTGCAGAGAGTGTGTGCCAACCCCATTGAACGTTTATTTTCCTTTTTTTTAACCACACAGTTCTCACTAATCATCGTCTTCCAGTAAAACCCTGCTTTAGAAATTTATGTCCGCAATACGATACTGTATAATAGCGAACGAGATAATTTGAAGCCAAAGAAAGCCTTCCATTGATTGATATCAAACAAAACTATCAGTATGAAATTTTCTTCGCGGAACCATTCCTAATTCGCAAACGCTTTCGAGCCGACGAAAACCAATTATAAAAAGTAAAAAAAAATCATATTCAACAAAAAATTTGAATCATATTTTGAAACACGCAGAAAGAATCAATGAATGGTGCAAATATTTCACCAGAATCTTCCAGGTCCCTTAAACCATTATTCAATATTCTTCCAATCAATCTCTCAATGATATTATCATAATGTCCAGAACCATCGTCTGACAGTTGCATTTGGAATTCAAGGATCCAAATCAAAATCATATAATTCAATGCAAATGTCCTTCTGGTATCATGGCATGATGATTCTAAGGTCCACCTGAAAAAAAAACCAATGCCTCTGTCACTCTGTTTTTTTTTTTCGTTCGCTTCAAACAACAATCATTCGTGACTGGTCATCATTAGTGAATATTTTTTATGCTTTACACATGGACTAATTTTTACCATTTTACTTTAAGCCTTCTGCCAGATCTTGTCATTTTTTTAGGTTTCATTTTCGTCCAACGTTACTTTGGGTGACGTGTGTGTCGCTTCGTAGAATGCGACTGTGACTATCTAATCGTTCTTTAAATGTAGCCAAAATGTATGCAAAAATGTTCCACAACGCTGGTGAACGCTTAAGGACAAAAACACACAAAAACAACTACAACAAAAAAAACATCTGCTTGCCTTCGAGCAGATCCCTTGTGTTAAATTATTGTGTTTCCTTCAGGAAAGAGGTAGCAACGCTACTGACGATTATTAGATGCACCTTTGGTCCTGAGCGTTTCACGGGGAGCTGGTTTACACCATCGTCCCCTGATCGCGATTGCGGAGAACTTGACCAGAAACAGTCACGTGCATAAAACCTTCGTATCATCATCACCCGAGGCATATTCGGAGACCTGGAGCTATATATCCCCAAATCCGACTTTGGATGTCCGAACCATGTATGCGTTTGTTGTGTTCTTTACTTCGTAAGGAATTTTTACAAATACGAATGGTGATCATGAGACGTAAGATGCACCGTTTCGAAACTATGCGTCAGGTTCTTTCCCTCCCCGAAGCCTAATCGAGCGACCAGACCGGTGGCCAGACCCTAATTCAGATGTTCGAGATGCCTTCCAGCGAACGCTTCAAATGACGGACGGTTGTTGTCGGAGAGTCGGTCCCAAAAAATTCCCACCGTGCAGTGCATATACATAATCCACTGCAGCCGTCCACACGCAAACATGCAATTTCCTAGCCCCAGTCTTGGTTGATTGCTTGCGAGCAGCTAGCGAAATAGAATCCTTTAGGCAAATGGTCCCGAAGCCTGGGACGTCACGGAGGTACCATTCCATCTTCCCACAATCAAACACCAATTTGGCCACTTCAACCTTGCGAAAGAAGATCACAAACAACGGCAACCGCGAATCACTGCATCGACTCTGCATCTGCAGACAGCAACAACAACAACCATGGCGACGGCTACGCAACAACGTCGAACTAGATCGCCCACGGGAACTCGTGACCGTGTCGCTCTGGGAGCGGGCACTCTCCTGTCCGACGTTGGACCAACACGACTTCCTGGACGGCTACGCAACAACGTCGAACTAGATCGCCCACGGGAACTCGTGACCGTGTCGCTCTGGGAGCGGGCACTCTCCTGTCCGACGTTGGACCAACACGACTTCCTGCTACTGCACTTCATTTCACAATGATGCACCAACGGCTTGGCTGGAATGGAGGCTATAATAAGGTGGTCTGGTGCAGCAGATTTTGTACCTAAATATTGCAACTTCTCCGATGAAGCGGAATCGAAAACAGACGATTTAAGATTGGAATTAATTAGTGAGAATGTCGAACTCCTGTCTATTGCACCGTCCGAAGTTCATATCTGCCACTGCGCTTGAGAATTCCCGCTGCCGTGGAGCTAGAGCCGTAATTAACTTTTAAAATAGTCTAATTTAAGTCTTTCGTTTGATTAACTTTTAAATCGTATCCATCTCGTCCATCTCTTCTTCTAGAACGGTGCGATCGCTAATCTGCCAACACTAATGGTACACTGGTTTGTGGGAGGCGGTTGTGTGCTAAATTAGTGATATTCAACGTGCGATTCGAGATATTCGATTCCTTTGGCCAGCCGGTAC